>JANJYP010086409.1:0-22152 GCA_024605115.1 Rastrelliger brachysoma | reverse complement strand
GTGTGTGTGTGTGTGTGTGTGTGTGTGTGTGTGATGATTAATGTGAAGTATCCTATAGCCAGATGGTGCTGAACAAGGCCCATCCATCAGCAATGAAAAGACCAGTGGGCAGAAAGCTGGCAGAGCACTTTGTCTAGGGCCAATGCCCTGCACTGGACACACTCACACTCTCAGACACCACACACAAACACGCACTCTCATTCTCTCTAGGGCCTTGACTGTATAACCCACTGAGCCATGTTGGAGTCTTGTGTTGTGTTTTGGAATACAAATTCTCGCTTGTTTTTTTTCTGCCAGGGTCCCACATGAGTGGTGGTGCCTCACCCTGAAAATAAGTCGACAGTTTGACAGTTACGGTTACAAACTAGTCTCAACAGTTTTATTTCAAAGGTCAAATTGTTCAGTCTTCTACCATTCTAGTCATTTGTGCTTATATAGGTTTTTGAATAAGAGGGCACAATGAAGGCATGAACTGCACTTTGTAAAAAATTGCACTTTGAACACAACTTAAAAACCAGCCAGAATCAGCAGCCTTTTGACCATATTTACAGTTCACCATTTTCACCTTTTCTTATTCAGGCTCACATACAGCATGTGATCATCCAGCACAACCATAATATTTATCTCCTTGTTAAAGTTTAGTTTAAGGTGCTCAGTAGAAGTCATTTTAAACATACATCTTAACAGTTTACAGTCTTTCTCTTACTGTTGTTCCTATTTGCTCACGTTATGAATAGTTATTCATCCTACCATTGTTAAATTACATAGTCTAAAGAGACACATAATGCTGCTAACATGCTTGTCAAGTTACTGTTAATCTAGATTGTCTGCTTTTTTTGTTTGTTTTGATCGTGTATTAGAGATTTCATGGACCAGTATTTGTGATGTCAGAAACTCACGCCTGTAATTTCACATTCTCAGTGAGCACAGAGTAACTTTCAGCAAATGAATGTGAAAACCTTCTAGTATCAAACTCTGCAGACACATTATTCTGCACAGTGAAGCTCAAACATTCAACAGTAGGAACAAGAGTGCAGAGGGACTTGGAAGTTTTTTCTCCCCGAAGGCTTTGCCACTACTGTACCTTGTCGAAGTTGTGGAACTGCCATCATGCATAGGTGTGTCCACACATTCAGCTGTTTCTGACATAGCTAACAAAGCCCCTTGCCTCTCTCACCCCACACTGTCATAGTCTCCTGAGAACACACAGACACTCGCATCCATTCTCCATGCTGTGTTCATAGGCCTGAATGACAAGGGTGACAGTTTTCCCTGCAGCTAGAGAGGAGGGACAAGCTGTCAACATGGCCCATTGCACCTGCCCGCCATACACAAGACACCGAAAGAGCGAGAGAGAAAGAGAGAGTGCAAAAGAAAGAAACATGAAGGATGAAAACAGACAGGGAGGTAGACGTGGGTAAATGAAAAGCGGATAATTTAAGACTAGCAGGAGAAAGAAGGCATTTGCAGAAAATAAAGCACTTAATTACACTCTGTAAACTTTCCCCCTTCAGTTATTGTGAAATCCCAGTTTGCTGCATAGAAGTTGACATAATTATTTGTCATATGAAGAAAAAGAAAAAAAAAGGTAATTAGTCTAACAATTCTCTCTCTCCATAACAGATCACTTTTTCATATTTTCCCACACGTTGCTAAACTGAACAATTAGTATTCTGATTTTTTTTTCCCTTTTTGGCTTTTTTTAAAATTACTTTTATATTGTAGACTGAGATTTTCTTAAGCTGCTGTTTTGCATTGTTGTGAAAGCTAACCTTCTTCTTTGTCGAACTTGACATTTACTTGCCACATTTTTTTTTCTCCTTTGCTGTTAATTAACTGACTATTCAAGACAAGAGAAGGAGGTGGTTGAAAGAGGAAAAAAAAGAATCAGAAATATTGGATGAGGAGATTTATTTTCTTGCCACGCTCCCTTAACTTGTCTCTCCACCCATCTGTCTGTTTCTAGGTTTCTGGTAATTTGGTGAAAAACATTTTTCCCCATTATTTACAGGTCTTGTATGGCTCTTGAGAAATAATGAAAATGTTTTAAATATCTCAATCTTAGCACCTTTAGGTTATATAAAAGTCTGGGATATGATGTGACAGTGTTCAAACTGTTCATATGCAATATGTAAGGAGGGCTTAAAGAGACAAGAGCTAACATTGCCTGTTTCAAACTGAACTGAGGGGCTGTTTTTTGTTTTGTTTTGTTGGTTTTTTTTACTTGCGAATCATGCAAAGTTACTGGAGCTTTACGGAGTCCAAGAATACAAATATAGATCTGAGCATAATAGTAATGGTGTTTATCCCACCAGACATACCCGGCAAAGATCACTGAAGGTGTTCTATATGATTACAGTGGCTTTACTCCATACTAAACACTTTATATTGGTTCTTCCTATAATTTGTCACTTATCTGTATGTATAATAACTCACTCTACAGGGTAATATTATTATCCCTCCTGTTTGATCAAAGGTAACAGAAATGGAACAAGAACATGTGTATGTCTCTACATATATACATGTATAGTGATATTCCACCCACATTGCAATGCTGCTCACCAAAGACATGCTTTTCTCCTACTACTGCACAGTACAGTATTATAGCCATGGATACATGCTGTCAATCTGTCAAGGTTACACAACAGGGACTTAGGCAACACATACACATATATAGCCCTTTAAAAGTATATGCACATGTGAGCCTCCATAATTACGGTGCCAAACACTCACCTTTGAAATATTCCTAGGTTCTATATTCCTCTAATTTATATAATAGCATAGTATAGCTCAGTTGTATTTATTGTAGAGACATACACAATACACATTGTACTACTCTAACGTTGTTTTTCTAAGCTGCTATGTTTGCTGTTTTTTAAGTCAGATATTTTAAAGCCTGTTTACTGAATTTTTTTTTTTACTTTATACAAATGTCCATCATTTCCCAATAAGTTCACAGCTGACATTACAATTGCATTTAGTCAAGAAATGCTGAACCTGAAGAAAACAAAATTAGAATCTATGTATTTGCTTTTCAAAGACCCAATGTTGTAAAGCAAGAAAAGGAAAAAGAAAAGCTGAGATATTTGTTATAATTCTACTTCGGTTTCCTGGACAGAAATGGATGTGAGCTGCAAATTGACCACGAGCCAGTATTTATAGAATTAGAAGTTTAAATTGCCCACCCCTCTACTCACACATAACATTAAATAGTGTCTAGCTGATTGTTCCCATTTGTTCATCCAAAGAAATCAACCTTGTGTCATTCACGTACATTGACACTGACAGATACACACAAACTTTTACATATATATAGTAGGCCATGGGAAAACAAGAAACAAAAATAAAAAAAACTATGGCTTCACTGGTACCTCCTTTTAATAACATGCTTGGTGACTGACATTGAATGTTGAATGAAGGGGTGGTGGTGAGGTGTGTGTGTGTGCACAGTGAGAGAGAAGAGGACACAGAAGTGAATGAGGGAGGTGCATTGGGTCTTGTGTTTCATAGACAGAAGTGTGTATGTTTTCTGATTCAGTCAATAGACATCCATACAGCTAGGCTGATTTGGAAAGCTATGTGGATTTGCATTTGTGTAGCTGTGTATTTCTATCTGTGTATCTATACTGCATCTACTCAGCACTAGCTAAGTGGTTACCCACTGAAACAAAAACACATCAACCATATAAAGGGTATGACACCATACTCTACATCATCTCTTCCTTAGATAACATGAGTAGGAACAACTCCTAATGGCTATTGTGTGTGAAAATGGCTGCAATTACTTTGATATTAATAACTAAAAAGGCTCTTTGATGTTTTTAACATAAGGCAATGTTCAACAGTGCTAACGAATGATAGTGTGGATGATGATTACCTGAAAATGTTAGTGTAGACGTCACATGAAATGCTGGTTTCAGGTAGCTATCTAGCATTGTTTGTATCTAGCTGATAGGCATTAATCAGTAAGATGGATACATGAGGACTGGTTGCTTTTCTCACTTTACTAGTTACACTTAGAAAAAGTTGGTGAAAGCTTTTTTTTTTTTTTTTTTCATAAATCTTGACCTCCTTCCCAAACCTTTTCAGCACTGAGTAAATCCCTTGATAGTACAGTTCTCTCTAGTCCCCAGTTGGCTGGTCAGTTAGCAAGGGGTCATCCTTAATGAGTGCTCTTCAGTTGCAGATGGTTTGTTGCTTCACAGCTGATAATACATGTGTCTGTATGTATGTGTGTGTGTGTGTGTGTGTATGTATCTGTATAGTGTATGTATATATGTGTTTGATTTTACCTTGTTTCTTTCTTACAGGTCTTTTTCTTACAGCTATCATTGAACTGTCTAAACGGGCGTTTGACATTTGCACATGTGGGAATATTGGTGTTTTGTGTATGCAGGTTTATCAACTCAAGTAATTGTTTTATTGTGTCTTATTGCCTCATACAGCCTGTCATTAGAAATAGTAAAAGCCCGATTCAACCAAACTCACTACAATCTATATGTAAATTCAGATGCATAGTGTCAGGCTACAAAAACATGCTTTTACTTTGCCTTCATGATGTTTTAGGGATCTACTAGTTTTGGTTTCATTCCTTGAACTTTAGTTAGCACATGGACAAACAAACCAGGGAGTGATCCAGTTACAGAAAAGACTTATTTAGCGTGTGTCTGTGTTTTTAAGATTGACTATCGCATTCACCGATTCCATTTAAATCCAAGCTTATCACAGTACTACACATTCGCAGTTGCACACTCTATTCCAAGACAGAGGGCTAACTCGACCAGTATCTGTAGGATTAATTCACTTTGCAATGATAGATGCTAACTACACAAGTTCCTTTGTAAGCTACTTCAGCTTCTCATTTAACAAGCTGTGGAATGCTTATCTCCCATTGTAAATTACATGTTAACACTGTTTTAAATCTTTCATTTATTTATTGATTCTTTGCTTTGTAGTGCTTTTAGCAGCTTATGTTTACAGGTTACCCACTTGTCTGATAAATTGTATTTTGTTTATTACTGTACCTCATTTAAACATAGTAAAGGTATTAAAATGTTACAAATGACATAGAAACAATACACACATATATGTATATCTGTTTATTTTTTTGTATTGCTTTACACATTGGTAGCATGGCCTTAATGCTGCTTTTTTTTAGGCTTTCCACCGATCCGATCTGTTTGATCGGTATCAGCCGATATTTTACATTTTTTTCAAAATTCTGATCTGCCCTAAAGTTTTCATTCACCGATCTGATCAATGACGTTATGTGTTGTGGCTTATGATCTGTTTCAGCTGCTCTCAGTCAGCTTGGAAAGGCTTGGGGTGAAGGTGGCTCACGACTGTAAATTTCTGTAATAAAAGCCCGTAGACTCTAAATTATCGTAGAAACCCCTTAATAACTCTGTCAGGCTCGCTGCTTCGATATGTGTGCGCGCTCCCGCGAGGGGGATACATTTATCAGCAGGCAGGCAGAACTCAGCACAACACCGGCCGCTAGCTTTATAGCGCCCTCCGCCCGGACCTCACTGCTTCCCGGGGCCGTGGACAAAGTGCTCGCTGCACCCTCTCTCCCCTTTTTATGATACGTTTGCTTCTATAAGTGATCGGATCTGTGATCTTTTTTTTTTTTTTTTAATCTCTGATCAGTGATCAGCCCCTGAAATCCTGATCGTGTAAGGCCTACTTGTTTTAGTATCTTCCAGTTGTATATATAGAGAGAGAGGGAGAGAGAAAGAGAGAAAAATAGTCTTCAGTGACATTGTGCAGTGATGGTTAAACCCTGCACCATATTTTTAAAGATAAAGAGGTTTAATGCCAGAGTCTTTATCTGTTCATCTGGGTAGGAAATCTCTAGAGACTCCAAACCTCTAGAGACTAATAACATCAGTCTGGCCTTTCACTCCACATCTGCCTTCTATCTGTTAAGTCAGCAGTAACTAACTAACCACTCTTGCCTTTATACACACACACACACACACACACACACACACACACACACACACACACACACACACACACACACACACACACACACAAACACACACACACACAAACACAAACAGATGTAGAACACACAAAAGTGTAGAACAAGCTACAAATTCATAAAAGTGTCCATTTAGGAATGTTCTTTTTCATTCTGCTTCTTCATTCCTAAATATGAAGGACATCTTTGTTTTGTCTTTGAACCAAAAATTATTATTGTTTAGGACAAATTCATGTTTAAGACAGCACAAAGCTGCTGAAAGTCAAGGCTTTTGCCTTCTGAAAAATGCTGTTACACTATGCTGTGTATATAACCAGATTTTACACACATAAACAAAACATTTTTTTCTTAAACTATGAAGAGAAATCTGGCTGACAGTCACATTTCTGTTAGTCATCATTTGTAAAGATGCATCCCTACAATTAACACTGGAACTGAGGTTAATTTAACTTAAATTAGTTTATAAAGGCCTCTATAGTTGAATTGATAAAAATAGACACTTTTGCTTTTGATTAGGAAAAACTGTACTCTTTAACTGTAGAACTGTGCCATCAGTGGAAATTAACCAACAAAAGAGAAAAATAATGATCTGGTTCAAAATTACTGATGAGCTGCATGCTGTTATTTTATTTCCTGCCTTAACCTGCCTTAAGTCTGGTTTCTTGTGTATATGTACACATAGTCCAAGACTTTGAAATGTGTGAGTTTATACTCAGGTCACACACATATTTGAAGACAGACAAACACACACACACACACACACACACACACACACACACACACACACACACACACACACACAACCCTGTAAATGAGCTGTGTGTGTAAGGCCAAATGTGGAATAACTACTGTAAAGTCTTTTTTCTCATTATAGCTGAGTTACAAAAACTGGGGCACACCAGCAGGAGGGAAAAGTGATACATTAACTCTGACTGCAGGCACTGTGTGCATGCGTGTGTGTTTGTGTGTATGTGTGTGTGTTTGTGTGGATAAGGAAGAAAGAGCTTAAATGAATGAAGAAAATAGTGACAGCAAGTGTATTTATTGTGCTTTTTAAGCCCTGTTATGTTCTTTCTATGTGTATGTGTGACAAGGCTTATTCCCAAGTTGCCACATCCTGACATCTCTGAGAAACTTAAAAAGTGTTTGTATCCATGAATAGTTGGATGAATTTTCTGTAGATTTTAAGGAACTGGAATCATTATTTTCGTCTCTGCTGGATTTTATTAGGAACATGGGATTGATTTCTCAAGATGGTAATAGTACAGAAAACTAGAATAGCTTAATATTTATCTCTTCAGGTTCTGCTAAAGAGATAAATTTGATATCCATCAAATCAGTACCAAATCGTCAGTTTTTGTTTCATTTTTATATATATATTTATTTCAAACAGTTCATGTAAATGCAACAAAGTTTTTCTTAGTAACTTACTTTTTAAAAAGTGTTATCTTGAGAAAATGTTTCAGTGGTCCAGACCTACCATCAATACCACCACTACAGGAACTGTAAATCTTGTGTAGACATTTAATCAATAATCCATCTATATGTGTACACAACGACATTTAGGGACAAACATAAAACTGCAGTCAACCATTCAGGCACTTAAGAAGAAAAAACAACTTCTCTGTTGGGAATCAATCTGCTATCTATTGCTCAGTGAGCCAATTAAATCATCAATTAAAATGAATGATTATAATGATTGTAATTTTACTGACTACATATTATGGAACATTGACTATTATTTCCTTTTGTTCATTCATCTTATTTTCAAACATATTTTACAAAACTGTAAGAATGGGAAATGTTAATGCCTATGAATCAGCCCTTTGTTTCTTCTGTGTTTCTTTTATTTAAAATTAGGTACTTGTGGTTTTGATATTAACAGTTTTTTTGTCTTTACAAGAATGTCTGCTGTTCTGCCAGTTTAATTTTACTATTGTAACACTGCTTGAAGAGTGATATGAACAGATCAACATCTTTACTTGCGGTCCCCTCAAAACACCCTGCACTGCTTTTGAGAATAAAGGAGAGAATTATTTAAAGATACAAGAAAAAAACAGTAAAAGCTTTTACATACTGAATAGAAGAAGTGAGACAAAAGAATAAAAACAAACACTGCGGGAAAAATAAGAATGAACTGAATATTTATGGAATCGAACAGGAGACAAGAAAACAAAGACTCTTTTCAACAGCTTTGACACCTATTCACATCTCTGGCCCTTGTTTTCATTTTTCTTCATAATCTTTGGTGGAGTCATCCCTCAATGTCTTGCGTAAAGATTAGTGTGTTTGCTTGTTTTGCTGAAGGCCTGTTAATTGGATGTTTGGAGCTAATAAATAGCTGTAATTAACAGACATCGTTATTTGAGGCAAGGATGGAAAAGCTGTGGCAAACCAGCCACAGGAAAACAATGTGGACAAACTCACCTGGAACATTTAGATTGAATGAGTAGTGAGGTCATTCTTTTTGAGACCAATGAAGGTGTCCTGCCTCTCCCAATAGTGTAATGTAAACTCATGATATAAATAATTGTTATCAATATCAAAATCATGTTAACACTTCGTATTAGGTTGACACAAATATATTTGTATTATGTCATAAAATATTAGCAGTTTTATACAATATATTTGTGCAAAAAACAATTTTATTTTTTTATTGACCATTCCAATTTTGATTACTTTTTTATGACTGTGAAGTTACATCACAGCATAGTGTAGAATTTTATCACAGTAAAGTGGTAAAAAAGCATGCAGCATAATTTAGATTCAAGCTATAGAGACAACATGTTTGAAGATAGGAAGTGCTGTGTGATGCAGATGAATCTAGTCTAAAGAAGATTTAATTGATTCCATCAGTGACATTTTGTAGGATGTTTTACAACCCATTAAGGGTAGCTCATGGTCTGTTTTTTTTTTTTGTTGATTTTTTTTAAAAAATCCTTTACCTTCATCTTCTTATATTGCTCCTTCTTCTCATGTTGCCGTCTTGTCTTGTAGTGACTGATTTTTAAGACTGTTTGCCATCTAAAGTGACTGAAAATCAAGACTTGCACTTTCTTGTTTTGTCTCACTTCTTTACTAGTCTAATATTTCTATGCAGCCTATCCCTCACTTTGCTTTATCTCTTTCTTTGCTCTTCACCACTGCTCATTTCCCTGAATGTTGATATTCGAGAGGCCAGACATGTTGAAGCGAGTTATGGTTGTTTGAAGTCTTGCCAGTGAAAAAGTGGGCTTTAAGTCCATTAAATAGCTAAAACAGATTTCCTTTGAGTACAGCTTCTCTTTTTTTCTTTGTGGTTGTATTTCATGCCTCAAAGGTAAATAAAAAGGTGAATGGATGCATGTGCTACACCCACTCAATCAACAGGTACTCTGAAACACCAGTAATGCCAGAGTGAAGTAATCATCTGATTTTTACTATCTGATTGCAATAAATGACAGACTGGGTCTTTTTCATGTTTTGAATCGATGTATGCCATTGAAAGCTTATGGACTGAGCCATATGCAAAGTGTTTCAGAGTAGACACATGCACAGTTGAAACAATTGTTTCCTTTTGTATTATATATTTTTTTCATCCCTAAATAAATACTTGAGCCCATATTGTAATTTGTAGCACAAAAAGAGCATCAGCTCTCTGGGTCTTGAAATAATTACATCCATTTAAGCTCATATGGCATACTGTGAATCTCTTTGGCTTGAACACAGGGAATATATTTAGTAAGCCGCCTGTTTCATACACAGTCACTTGTAAAGTAATAGAGAGCCAGCATTTAACAATTGGCTGAATTTCCCATTACTTCAGTAGTCACTTGGTTTTGGAGAAACAGTGGCCTGTCCCTCTGTCAGTGAAACAAAATTCTGATTTTTCAGGCCAACACTTTGGTTTCCCTTCCATTTTCCTCTCTCAAGTGACTCTCTTTACCTAATTAGCATAATGATTTAACATACATTTACATAATTTGCATAAATCAACTTTCAGAAGCGCCTATTTTTAAATTTAGATGACCTGGACTTAACAATTCTCTGTGTCTGCCTATGTCTGTCTTTGTCGATCTGCCGTTCCCATTTCCTTTTTGTAAGTCTTTGTCTCTATCATCTCTCTCTCTCAGTCATATGTGTTTCTGTCATATTGTTAAAGTAAGACAGTCCTTGAAAAGGAAGGAGCAGTGCCCTGCAGGCTTGTCAGACAACTTGATGANGTGTGTGTGTGTGTGTGTGTGTGTGTGTGTGTGTGTGTGTGTGTGTGTGAGAGAGAGAGAGAGAGAGATTCCCTTTACTGTGGTTTTATGTTTGGATTGAAATGCGATGGAGTGAATTTTCACTTATATAAAAAGCACAACAAATGGAAATTGGAATTACAGAAGTAAAAGTAAAATAACATGGATAAATAAACAATTGGGTACAATTAAAAAAAAAAAACAACTAAATAGTGTTGTTTGTTTTTTTGTATTTTTTAGAGGAACGTTATGTTGCTTTGAAGATTTTTAATGATAACTTATATTTGGTAATATTTGAGGCTTGAGGCTTTTCCCACTTTTGTAAACAGAATTTGACTTGATGTTTCCACTGTTTTGTTTTATTTTATTTTATTAAAGTCTTGACCAAATTATGCAGGCCATCTCAGTCAACAAAGTAAAGATGCTTTTATGAAGACACGGGTGACCAGGCCTCTGAGTCCTTCATCTATGGAATAACCTGCCGGAGGAAACCAGGGGAGCTAACACACTGACTTCTTTTAAAGGTGGGGTCTGACGCTTTGTCCGTAGCTGTTTGTAAGCACGATATTCAAACTGACCCCCTCCTCTCATGCTTAATGGTACATGCCTCCTGCCTCTGCCAGCATCACACACATGCTCTGAACGACAGTCAGACGGCAGTTAGCGATGTAAATGCAAACTAAAGACGTTTGCAATGTTTGATACTCAGACTTAGTGTGTCCATAAACCGCTAATACCTCCACAACAAGCTACGTAGCACATAGCTAAATTAGCCCATGTTTGACATCTACCTGTCCAGCAGTAAGCAGGTCAACTCCACGTCGCTATTCAGCCCCAGCCTCTCCTTCAGGGCCTGGAAGCAGGTGAAGCCACACCGATGTTCACTCTGGTTTTAGAGCGAGTCTTATCTGATGCCTATAGGTGATGATTAAGACGGATTTCATTTGTATAGGTGTTGCTTTTATTTCTGGGCACAAAACATCAGACCCTACCTTTACATCCCTACCCTACCCTAGCACTTTGTAGGTTGTTTTGAAAAGTGCTTTATAAATAAAGATATTATTGTTATTATTTGCAATAAAATAATGCATGACAACTGTTTTTCTACACTTACGTACATATAGAGCCTTTAAACCTAAAATCTAGCTTCTTGTAGTAATATGCTGTTCTTGACCCAGCATGGGTGTGCATGTGTCTGTTACAGTTGTAACTTCAGTGTTGATTCCTTGGGACTTGACCTAATTCTCATATATAATTTGTTTTTATTTTTTTCATAAAATATATGGATAGCTGAATATGTGTGTGTTTGTTCTCCTAGTCTATTTCATAGGCCTTGCATCTACTTAGAGATTTAAAAGAATAGTTCCCCAAAAAATGAAATTCAGTCATTATTGACTCACGCTCATGTTAATGAGAAATCCAGTGTAGTTTTTTATTCTTCAAAGCGCAGCTTGAGACCTGGTGCGTTATGAAGACAAGTACACAAAACCTTTGTAATATGCCTCTATACTGCTCTGTACTGCTACATCCAGAATTTACTCAAAACATAATTTAGTACATTTTTGTAGTCACATGATCATGCGGTTTACTAGAAGCTACTTCCATGGAGCTTCCTTAGTACAGTGACTGTTTAGGCTATAAAGATGTACTAAATTATGTTATGCCTTTAGGACACTTGTATTGCAGTGGACAAGCAGTATGGAGGAATATTACAAAGTTTTTGTGTACTTTTATAGGCATTTTCTTTTCTTTTGGACCTTTTACTTTTCTATATATAGGTTTGCAGTGGATGACAGTGCCCCCCTGGGTCTCCAGCTGTACTTTGAGCAATAAAAAACTACACCA
Organism: Rastrelliger brachysoma; assembly: GCA_024605115.1. Lineage (NCBI taxonomy): Eukaryota > Metazoa > Chordata > Actinopteri > Scombriformes > Scombridae > Rastrelliger > Rastrelliger brachysoma. Next base: position 10,101 of record JANJYP010086409.1, on the reverse strand, counting down.
GAGTTCTCATCAGCATGAGTATGAGTCAGTAATGACTCAGTTTCATTTCTGGGTGAACTATTACTTTAAGGCCCTATCTTGCACCCAGCACACGGTGGATGGTGGGCGTGAATGTGAATTGTTAGTTTCAGACTGATGCAGTTGTCATTCTCCACCTACGCCGTTGTCTAAATAGCAAATACACTTGCACCGGTCTGATTAACACCCATTATTAATGAGGGGACTTAAGTCCAGTCCTTTTGAACTATGCCGCCTGGCACATTGACCATTTGTTGTTAAAATAGTGAAAGATGATGTGCCTTAATGGCATTTGCACATGCCTACAAGTGCTTCACGCCATAAACTATAGATCATTAAAATAGGGACTTTAGTGATAGGAGGGGTAAGATATAAAAAAGTGTTGAAGATGAACTGTAATTTAAGTTTGAAGCATGCTTGTGTAAAAGACTGTCAAAAAAAGAGAATGACAAAACATAAAAATGCAAGGAGAGAAATGAAGAGGGAGGCAGACCAGTTCCAGTCATCTCCTTTGATGCTGCCTTAAGCGCATCTTTTCCAGGAACTCCATCATAAACAAATTAAGTCAAAGTATCCTACAGCTCTTTGTGTGTGCATATCTGGAGATGTATGTTCATCTTTTTGTGCATGCAAATGCATATTTGTCTTTTCTACCCTTTGTATTTTGGTCTATGAGTGCATCAGTGCGTGTTTTTGTGGTATTTTGTGGGGTTGATGTGCCTTTGACACAAAGGCATGACTCTCCACGCGCACGTGTGAGAGCTTTTAGTTCATTTCGACTGCCGTACTCTGAGGCGATGTGTGTGCACAAGTTGCTGCAAGCCCACATGTAATCACATTGTTGGAGAGTGTTTTTTGATTAGGACAACACATGTTGTGACAACAAGACCTCCAGCTAAAGTTGAGCTAAGACACAACCAGTACATTTCATTCCCCAACGGCAACAGCCGTATAGACTATAGGATAACTGTGTCCTCTGATAAGTGTGTAACCTTCTACACATACTGGCTGTATGAGAATTCAGAGAAGCTAGTTATTTAGTAACTGTGGGGTAAATTGTCAGTTGTGTTTGGCTTATGGTATCTAATAGATAATATAAATGAACTTTGTTTGTGGGGTTGATAACTGTGCTTTAGGCCTTTTATTGGGCCCAGTTTGTGTATCCAGTGTAGGGCATTAAAATAACCTTAGTTTGGTGGGAGTGCACTGACAATCAGTCCTTAGGCTTCTGTTGTGGATGCGTGGCTCATTTCTTTAATGTATGATATCTGAAGTTGAAACCATGCTTGAAATCCCACAGTTGCAGCATTACTCCTGAATTGCTGTTGCATTTTCGGTCCATATCTGTGTACTGTTTGTAAGTAGTTTCACTTTGATTTTCCATATACACAACTAAGTATTTATACTGATACACCTGCTAATTAGTATTGTAACATGAGAAACAACTGAAACATGGCTAAACTATGTAGTAATAACTTTCAAAAATTTGCATATATATATATATATATATATATATATATATAAGATAAATTAATGGTTACAGAGACCATTTTAATTTCCCACACTCTTAATCTTAACATACACTACTGTGAAAAATGTTTATTGCAATATATGATCAGCATGCATAATTATTATTGAACTATGTTACTTATCCTGTGGCAATTACACTGCCTGCACTAAAATTGTACCTGACCAGGCAGGCCAAGATTTTAAATAGTGCCTTAATAGCACTTTTAAATAGTATGTGTGCATCTTGCTTGAAGTTGTCTAATTGTTTCTAGACCTTGAAAAAAGTCAAAAGTCATCCAGTGGCTGTATAAGCTTGCTTGAAAAATATTTGATATGATAGCTTATTTCAGGAGTAAATAACACTTTGCAGAGTGTTGCATGGAATGCTTCAGGCCTTGAGGACACAAGTTGTTTATGTATCTAATGTACCGTATATGAGTGAATAACCTTAACTGCCAAATATAGATGAGATTGAGAACTGCGTGGAGGGCTTGTGGAGGACATAGGGTAGTTTATTAATCTAATTCAGTAGGGAGTAATTTTCACTTGCTTTGACCTGTTTGTGGGTAAATGCCTGTTAACATTAGAGCATGACAGTGAGTGCCCATTAGGAGGCTTGTATATGGAGTTAGCAAATCTGCCATAAGCTTTTATTGGGTACATAGGCTTGTTTATGTATGAAGTTCACCACAGGCCAGTATGCCATTTGATTTTTTTTTTTTTTTTTTTTTATCACGTGCCTGCTACCAGATGTGAGAAGAAGCAGCAATGTATGTTTTTAGACAAACAAGGTCATAACAGTCTCCCAATGCATTTAAAGGTCATCTATATTGTTTTAAACTATAATGGATGCAGGCAAAGTCATGTTTGCATATTTCCATATGTGTTTTTGAGAGAAGTGTAATATTAAGTCTCTTTTATTAATTAGGGAAGGGATATGTCCTTATTGTATGTCTATGTCACTTTGACTCAGGCTAGGTTGTAGAGATGAGGTAAAACAAACCCTCAGAATCATGTTCATTTGGAAAGCTGTAGAATGTTTGTGTAGCTTGTCTTAGTATAAGTGATGTCCTCATTTCCCAGATTTCTACAATAAAAGTAGTGAGTGAAACGTTCGAGATCCAATGGCCAAATTAATGAAATATACTAGAATTTTCCTTTTAAATGTGCTCATTTTTGTGCTCACTTAAATAAATAAAGTGATGATTAATACTTAAAACACATCCATTGCTATTCAAGACATTATTTTAAAACGGTAATGAGTGTAACAGACACCCATGTTGCCAAGAACCAGATCCCAGTTGGATTAAAGTTTGTGTATCTGGTGTACAAATATTAACATCCTTTTGCAAGGGATAAAAAGGGATATTTTTACTCAATAGACTATTATGCTATTATTTAAACTTGCAGTAAGGCATCAGTTCTTTCCCTGTGATGGATGTACAGATATTGGGCCTTTATACTTAAAACTATGTTGAAGATAGCAGTGAATGAAAATAATTTTGCTTATTGATATATCATCAAACTGTGAAATAGCAGCCACTTTTTCAGCAACAGACTACCGCAAAACTGCTGTAGGCTTAATTTTTATAAAAGTGCACATATTTGTAGATATTACCATTTAATTTTTGGAAAATCTCTTTGTTCAGGATTTTTTTTTTTTGTTTCTTTGTGTATTCTGTATGTACAACTGTGTGTGTGTGTGTGTGTGTGTGTGTGTGTTTGTATTAATGAATACAGTAGCTCCTAGTATGTGCTTTGTGTACAAATTAGAGGAGCCCTCTGTGCTATACATAAAGTGTGTGTGTGTGTGTGTGTGTGTGTGTGTGTGTGTGTGTCAGATGTGCTGAATACAGAGGATCTAATTTTGGATGTACGTTCAAATCCTACTCAAACCCCAACCATGTGGCTTGTTTAAAACATGGACGCACAAAGAACTGGCCCTGCCACATAGCCATATGCCACCTAAGGGCATAGCATCAGCTGCACACACAAAGTAACAAGAGACACACTTCTAAGGACTCACTTTTTCTACGTTACACACACACACACACACACAATACATTTGCATGTATATACACACACTTGTACAAAGAAGCACTCCCCCTTTACCTTTAATTTTGCAGAAAATTTGGAACAACACACATGCTTGATCCTTGTAAAACCAGCTTTCCAAAAATGTGCAAACATATTCAGGGAGGCAACTACATTTGAAGAGGCAATGTCACAAAACCACACAGCACAGGCTTGCCTTAAACACACATTGTTGGTATACTGCATCGAGCTGCCGTGATTGGTCAATGTTGTCGACATAACTGATGATGAAAATTCATCGACAGCATTTTTTTTTTGTCGACGTGTAGGCCACCTATATATATTTTTGGTCTCCAGTCTCAAATGGCTCATCTGTACCACCCACTGGTACAGAGGAGAGGCACAGCTAGCTTTAGCCCGTGTGCTGCCAGTTACTTCTAGTCATGTTACTCTCCTTTGCTCACAGACAGTGTGTGTTCAATCTGGGAATACTACTATTTTATTCCACCTCACTGTTATTTATAAAAAAGTCCAGCTACTAAACAGTGGGTAGAGCTGTTTGTCAGTAAGTGGCTACAGGACTATGTTGTGTCAGCTGTGTTAGCGCAGCATATCTTGTAATGTGAGAAAGTTACCAGTTAAACAGAAACACCAGATCCACTGACATTGTGAGAGGAGAGGGAGTAGTGAGCTCAGGTCAATAACACATTATTAAATAGTCGTTTCACAGTGGTTATGATCAACAGCACAAATTAACTGAATTGAAATTATTTGAAATACAAACTTTATTTTTCCTGGTCAAAAAGGAATGAGGAGAAATTAAAAAGTAGTTTGATTTTCTTTTCATATTTAGAATGATAACTATAAAATCAATGTCAAATAGAAACTTCTCAAGGTGGATGTTGTCATCAAGGCAAGGGCATTTGGAATTATTCATTTGTTGTAATGGAAGTCACTTTGCATTTGAAGTTGTGGGGGTCTATTAAATTGATTGTATTTTCTTTTATATTGATATGATATATTTATACTTTGGAGAATATCACTTTTATAGTACTTTTACTTTAATATTTTTATACTATTTTTGGAACATGGCAGACATTCTCCCACTTTGTAATTGCAATATTTAATATATTTATTTTTGTAATATTTAATTTATTTATGTTATGTTCATTTTTATCATGGTAAAGGGGAGATTTTATGTTTTGGCTCTTGAGTTGCATTCAAAATAAAATGAAATGGCATACTGCATGACTATATATACAAATGATTTTAAAGCCATGAGGATCAGCCTTTCCTTTGCATTTGTACCAATACTCCCTAAGCAAAGAAGACTTAGTCTTCTAACATTCTGTCTGCATCATGTACACACAATACTTGGACTTACATGTATACTTGGTACATCATGTATCTGCTGGAAATTCACATTCATCCATTGACCGCTTTCTTTAAATGTGTATATCTGTCTCCAGGTTCTAAATAGTGTAGCACATTGATCATTTTTTAAAGCATCAATACACATGCCAACCACTTTCCGTACTACATACTGCTGTCAATGGTCACTCATTGACAGTTAAAGAGCTTTAAAAATCTGCAGTCACAAAATAATGTCACTGTAACCACCAGCATACTTTGAATGTTAGAGTGGTTTATTTGGAACATTAAACAACATCGCTCTCACACATCACTGTGTACTTGGTTTTAGTTACAAGTTTGATTTACTGGGCTTCGATGAAGGCTGATGGTTTGTGCTTTTGTCTATCTTGCCTGCTCCTTATGACTGTCAGTTTGAATGGCACAGCTGCTCACTAGCACGCTAGCCTCCTAAAGCTCTGTCTGATTGCTACCTACTCACTTTGATTAATGTTCATTATGTCTGTGTATGTGTGCATGCATGCTCTCAGAGCCAGACCCCCCCAATGCTATAAATCAATCAACACCATTGAAGGGCTAATATCACCCCCTTTTGTGAGCCATTTTCTCATTCAAGTCTCATCTTGCTGAAGTCAGTCTGACTTTTACTGATGATGGTTTTGACTTGTCTGTTTTGATTTTTCTTTTACTTTTTTAGATATTTAAATGTTTTGTTTTTTTCTTCCATTCGTGTTATCATCTATTAAGGAATAGATGAACAGAGTGAAAAGGAATGATGAAAAACTGATTCAGTGAGATAATGCTGTTGATTTCTTTCTGTTAGATGGAGATTTATTTTTTGAATTGGATGAATAAGATTCAAGGCAAATGATCACCTCTAATTATGGAGTCTTAGTTGGTATTTTGGTCAGAGTTTAGGAGGTTATTATTGATATTTCCTTTGATTTGTACACATTTTTGTGCCCAGTTTGATTACTTCACTTGAAATACACAGATTTGCAGAAAGAAAAAACAAACTGTAAGCCCTCATAAAATCTTTGAAATCTGTTCAAGAAAGAAAGAAAGAAAAGAAAGAAAATATAATATAATATACTGTAATATAATGTAATATAATTCATGAATGTCCAGTCAGAACATGTTTAAACTGAAGTTAATTAAGTTAGAATCTGCCAAGCGGCCCTGTGAATGTGCATGTCAGCTGTTTCTGATTATTTCTAGCCTTTCCCTGTCTTTCTTTCTATGTAGATTAAACCAATACAAGACATAATCTGTTCATGTATTCTCTCCAGCTGTCCAGATCCATTCTCTATCTCTTTGACACATACATACATTAAAACAGAAGCCTCCATATCATGCTATAGTCGGCACATTGTCCATACATTGGCCAGTAAGCATGCATACATCACTGTGGGTTTGTGTTTGTTTTATTATGCCTGTGGCCACTGAAAAGCCATAATACATTAATCTCCACTCAAGAGTTTCTGAGTGGAGATTTCTTAGTAAACTGCATAATTGTTAGAGTAGGTTATTCTTTGTATGATTTAATAGGAATCCCTTTGCCATCCTCTAATGGCCTTCCTATTGGGGTCCCAGTTTCCAATCTGCAGATTGATTAACGTGTGAGCATAATATACTTAAGCACCCACATATATTTAAACACTCTTATTTGAGGAGAAGATGCATCAGTATTCAGTAGCGCTGGGCAATTAACCAAAAATATACTGAAACTGACATTTATACCCTCAAACTAACGTAATCCTACTCATGTCAGTTGTTCATTCAATTATTCCTTTCAAGTTGTTATTTTAAACTTTTTTGGTAACTTGCTTTTTAATTTCAAAATAAAATATGACCTCACAAGACGTTTTCATATCAAACTTGTCATTTCATTGTTGGAGATTTTCAGTAAATAGCCATAAATAGTTAATCTGTGTGTCCTTAAATTATTTTAAAATCACATAGTTAAGATATGCCAGCTTTAATAGTTGAGCATTAAAATAATATTTAATAAAAATAATAATTCATTAACCGTAATTGAGGTAAAAGATTCAAATAATTGTGATATTGATATTACTGTAAGTAATATCGCCTAGCCTTAGTATTCAGTGTGTTATATTTTGCTCTGAAGGCAGGATTAATACACCAGCATGTAATTTAACATATGGGTCAGTGCCTCCAGGTAGTTTTGGGTTTATAAAACTGCATTTGATTAGAAAGATATGATCCATTGTGACATTGCATGCTGACTGGCAATATCCAAACACAAGGTTATTTTGGGGATGAGTGTATTTTCAAGGCAGGTTTGGACAGACTCTTTGAATATGAATATATATCGCACTTTACACACAATAGTCAATCTAGAGTGATTTACACAGAATGAAAAATGGAACTAAAGAAGGGAGACAAACAAGAAAAAGAATAAAATAAAGAAAAATTTAAGCAGGTTTAATAAAAAGGGAGGGTATTTTGATAGGACAATATGAGATATAAAGCAGCCTCTATAGTGGCCCAACCTGTCCATTTGGTTGACAGCACTGACTCCGGACATCCTTACAATATGTAGTTGTTATTGTTTTTTCTTGCTGAGGTTGCCAGAATGCCTTATGGGCAGCTAGACTTTCAGTATACATTAGTTTTGTCACCTCAAGCTTGCTGTCTCCCTATAGGGAACTATATTCTGTGTGACCTTTTACATGTAGATATGATCTCTACTGTCAGCACTTTCCAACCCAATGCTCCTTCCATGGTGAACCAAGTCTTAACCAGTAATAGCTCAAGGCTCTGCAGAGTTAACTCTACAACTTTTTTCTCTGCCTACTTCTCCCAATAGGAACTCAACATTTCATTAGTGTCCTTTTACTTGAATCAGGATTGTGCTTATCTTACAATGATTATTGTCAGCATTTTCTCACCTATTTTCCTCTTTTTGGCCCTGATAGCTGGAATCACCACAGGTCAACATTTCTTTCAAATTCTCATAGAGCAAATACATTATGAAACATTACTAAACTTTTACTCTCTTACTGTATACTCACTGTGTTATAAAACAAAATACAAAAATGTTAAAAGAAAACTGTAATGAGACTACAAGAAGAAATCAAATGCATGAGGAAAATTGAATCACTCTTATTTTTCTTCCTTTCTATGTCCTTGGTTGATCTATTGTTTACTTGTCCTTGGGTACCTGAGTGAGTCTGAGCGAGAGAAAAAACAACAGAGTACTTGATGGTCCACCATGGCACCACTTCAGAATGTACCATCAGTTGGACACATGCCTGCTACATACTGCATCTTGCAAATATGCACAAACCAACACATAGTCGTTATCCTATGAAGAGATTCGAAATGCTGAGTGTCCATGAACAAACACCTCAACCCTCCATTGATGCTCTGTACATACAAGAGAGAAAAGATGAGGACATTGTAATTGTATACTGAATCTAGTATGTTGTTTGCAGTTATTGATACTGAGGGCTTCCTTGACATTGATAGATAAGGACTCAACTTATTACTCTTGTGCAGTTGAGAAGAACGCTGCAGTACAGTGATTTGAGCGATGAAAATGTAACAAACGTACAAACCTGTTTTAGAAAAACATTTGCAGTATGTTTTGCCAGGTATTTGTTGAGTATACAAGTGAATAGCAACATTACTGAGTACCATGATTCCTATTTAGACTGTACACTTGACAGTTTTGCTGAAATTAATGTTGCCAGCTCTCCTTACAAATTGGTAGATGTGACAACGTATAATGCAATACAAATCAACACCACACTTTTCAGCATATTAGATTGAACATGTAATGAACAGTTAATTAGTTAACAATTTAAACAATGTGTTTTTGAGCATTATATCCTTCAGGAAATATTCATTGCAAACCTGTTACTGGGACTTTTTTTACCTGTACATTTGTACGTCTACGACATTCATAAGGCAGCTGTAGAGGCAGACTGTTATTTTTGTTGTTATTATCATTATTAGTTTTTTTTTTTTTTTTTTTTTTTAATTATTGTTCTCCCCTCAGCAGCAAAGACGGTTTTTCAGTTTTCCAACCACATTTCCAATCCCTTTTTATCAGCTTTTTTGTCTGGATTTGCGCATTTGCTAAAAGTCAGGAAAAGCGAGGAAGGATATAGTGATAGAACATGCATCAAAGGTCATGAGCCGGCTTTTAACCCAATCAAGCATTAGGAGTACATGATACTCGCCTTATCCCACAGAGCCACCGGGATGGCCTTGTTGCTCATGTTTTTTTCTCCCTTATCAAAACACATACATACATTTCTCTCATTCTAATAAGATGACTGGAGGGCTAGCCTTGAACAGCAATCAGACATGTTCACTAGATAGGCCTTCCTACGCATATATGATTTGTTGTGTCTTCAGGTGTGGCCTCCAGTGATAATCATAATCATACTCCTATTGCCAAGGCATTAGTTTTAGCTGCAATTATAGATTAATGTGGATGTATAGTTGTGTGCATTACATGCACACTTTCTTATTTTTCCTCTCTCTTACACACTTGCACACACATGAATTACACACCAAGGCCTCCAGGCCCACAGGGACATAATGGACAATCAGCCTGACAATCACAGCTGAGCTCTGATTGATGCACACACACAATCTCAGACACACAAATGCAGTGAGCCAAGGGCTTGATCCCCAACACCCCCCTCAGTCACACAGCCTCATTGGATGAATAAATAGAGGAGTGAAGCATGTTTTTATAATTTCAAACTGCTGTGTCTACATGAGATATGATATCAATTGTAAACATACCAGCAGAGGAGAGAAATACATGATAAGACTTTAAAAGTATAGAAACTGATTGCAGAAAGAAACTAGTTTAGGCCAAAGGCTATTAGTTACATTGTCCATCAGTAGGTGAGATCTGCAATATCACCTGTAATAAACATGAAAACATGTAGCATTTTCTTTGTGGGTTTTAATTTTTGGTGTGTCTGTGGGATGGTATCATATGCAGGGTCAATGTGTCAATGGTAAAAAAAAAAAGACTTTGGCAATGCAATATTTCCATTATGTGGGTATTCACAAAGTTTGTAATTAGTTTTGACAAAGGGTAACTTAAAATATAAAATATAAATAGAAGAGTGAAATTGCAAAATTTCAAAGCCTTTTTCAGTACAGACCTTATACTGTTAACAC
>JANJYP010086348.1:0-15107 GCA_024605115.1 Rastrelliger brachysoma | reverse complement strand
ACACACACACACACACACACACACACACACACACACACACACACACACACACACACACACACACACACATTGTCATTTTCTGCTTGTTATTTTAATCGGAAAATCCAAAAACAGTGGGGAAAGCATGTGGGTGAGCAATTAAAATAAACCCACTTGCACAACTTGCTGCTCCAAGAAAAATAAAATGGACTTAAGATGCACAGATCTATTTCTTTATAATCTTCAGGAGACTTTTATTTTCATTTATAATCATTTATTGGAATTTCAGTCTGTTTCTACAAATGTGTAATCTCACTGAAAATGCCTATTGAAGGATATCTCTCTGTATGTTCTCTGAAAAGCAAAACACACCCGTGGAGTTTCACATTCAAACAAAACATGCTTAGGTTAGATATGACTCATATTTCCAGAGACCTTGTAAACAACCTGGAGGACACATCTATTCAGATCTGTTTTGCAACACTCAACATCTATGCCAATTATTTCCTCTTAGGTGTGTGTATCTGAGCGTGCTTCAAGATACATATGGAATAATAACTGGGAGCTAACAAGTCAAAGGGATACACAAACGAATACAAAGTGAAATCCCTGGAAACAGGTTCTCACTTCATGGAATTGTCAGGCATCGTAAAAAAGAAATTGTAGGATAGAGCTGTTGAACCCGTAAGCAGATACATGGAGGAAAAGAGACACACTAAGGTAACAGGAACAGTGGAATCTGTATAAACTGGGTAGAGCAGGGGTCCAGGGCAGGGAATCAGGGCTAACAAGACGTCAGGCAGGAGACATAGATGGGAACCAGAACCATCAGGAGGGTGCAGAGGATATGATCTACAAGCTCTGCTGTGACTCCAGCATAACTTTCACCAATCACGAGAGGTGATGGCAGCAGGTATAGGGAGATACAAGCCTAAGGCAGGAATTATGAAGAGAAAATCATCTTCCTCTCTCTGCAAGATTTCACACAAATGAAGACACAGCTCTCAGCGGTGTGGAGCAGCTTTTTGTGTGGATGCTGCATATCATTAAAACAGAGCTTCACTTTTGACCTTCAAAATCTCAACCCTAAGCACTGGTAAGCAAAAGCTCCTGAAGGCTTTATTAAGTCAAAACACAATATTTCGTCAAAATCTCCTCCTATTAAAAACTGTACTTGATTTCAATTACAGTTCTAAAAAAATCAAGAAAACATGGAACATAAGGAGGTGGGAAGTGGAGTGGCCATTCATTCTGCATGACGCGTTCATGGGATAATCTGGTTTCCGATTTGGCTGTTGTGCAGATGGCGCTGGGAAGGAAAAAAAAATGGGGACAGACAGGCTATAGGGCTGGGGCAGATATTTACCCCTAGATAAGCCCTACTGTACTATACACCATGTCAACCAGTCGATCTGTGAATCTCAATCTACATATACTCCATAGTCATCAGTGTGTGTATGTGCTAGGAGAGAGACAGAGAGAAAAAAGCACAGCATGCTTATGTCTGTAGCTCAACTGACGTGTAGACGTGTCTGTAGAGGGTTGTAAAAATATGTAGATATACGGCAAATCACTACAAAATGGCTGTAAACGATGAGAGTGGGGGGATTGTGATTAGTCCCATCTGAACAGCTGGGGAGAACAAGCCATGCCTTCCACCTTCATTATCCATTATTGCCTCCATCAAGTTGAAGGCAGGCACCGGGAACATTGAGTGCGGTGTAGACTCAACAGGAGCTCCGGCAGGCTGAGTTGACCAGGGTGCTGAATGTTTGCTGTGATTGCTTTTACATTCCCGTGTGCTCAAGTGGTTTGCTGAACTTGGCAGCATTTGGCCCCCTGCCTGCACGAGCTGATTCAGATTAGTTGTAATTAACATCTCTTGCCCTCACGTGCCTCATGTTTGGCATGAAAACCTGGACTGAAGTGATCTTCTGCTCTATATCTGTGAAACTGTGGAAATGGACCACAAGTATGCGAGAATACGCAAACACATTCTTGTACTGCCTTTTGCCTTGAGTTTAAACAACATATAAAAAGTAATACAGAGAAACAGAGAAGAGAAACACACAGACACACTGTGATAGAGACAGAGAGACAGGCAGACAGAGAGAGACAGAGAGAGGAAGGGAGGATTAACTTCTCATCCAGTCTTTGCTGTTGCATAGATTGTAAGTAGCTTATTGCACAAAGCACCCTGCATGTAACTGGTGCGTTTGCATGATTTGTTTTGGGAGTTTTTTTGTGGTGAACATGACTGACCTCATGCAGGCAACTAAGAGCTTTGGGCCTAAAATAGTCAAACTAGAGAATCTGGCAGGATGTGTGCTCCTAAATATGCATCCAAAACTATAAAAGGGCAACAGGTTTACTTCAATATATGCATCACCCTTTAATCCTTAATGTTAGAAGAGGCAATTGCTTTAAAAATCTCATCAAGGTTGTGCTTTTTTAGCTGCATAAATCACCATACAGTCGTGTACAATCAGAATATCAAATCATGTTGCCTATACAAAAACTTTGGATTTATGCCCAATGCCTGTGCAGGAAGTAACGTGTCTATATGCCTATATGTAGGAAAGCTGATGTAGGGATGTGGAGGTTGGGGTGGTGGATAATGAGTGTATAATACATTCAGCTTTCATACAATTAAATTGCATAATGTAATTGCGGGCTTTGCAGAATTTTCCAACACTGGTGTTCATGTTTGGCAGTAAGGGAGGTCAGAGTAATTATATGATAAAATGCTGTAATTTGCTTACTTTACTTTGTAAACTTCTAATTCAGGTGGCAATCTCCCAGTGTACCATACAACAAACCCAATAGACTAACCTGAGCTGATTGGGTTAAAGGTGCATTTACAGGCTGATGAATAATTAAATAATCAACTAAAATCCAATGTAACAAAAGTTCTTACTGTTTATGAACAAAAATATAGCCAAACTTGATTGACCACCACAGAGTAAGGGCAACTTAAACACAAAAAGAAAAAGGTAATTTAATTTAAAAAGTAAAACTGCATGATGCAGATAACAAAAAAACACCACATGCAGGATAAATCACTATTGTACACTTGCATAGTATCAGGGTGTATAGGAGAAGATGTTGCTTTAATTTTTCATATATAAACCCTTAGTGGAAAACTCATTATCTCAATATAACATAACTGTGTAACTAACTAACAAACAAATGAACATACAATATGAATGAATTACCATTGTGTTTCAGGATATGTCTTATTGTGGGCCTTAACTACTTTTTCTGGGTCATGCACTGCAATATGAGACTTTTCCATATGATCATGTGAAGGAGAAAGGCCTCTTGGGGAGCAAGACCAAACATAATCAATTCTCTCTGAAGCCACTACAAAGCAAATCCAAATACATCATGTGGGGTCAGCAGCTCTGATTTCTCAGATGGCACATCTTCAAAGTGATATTACCTCTGCTAGAAGCAACAGTATGATACCAGCAAAATTATTCTACAGCATGTGGCAGCAAAACTCACTTTATATGGAGGTGGAAGAGATTGACTAGATTGACTATCCTAGTGAAATAGAATTAATTTTGCCCAGTAGAAATTCAAATAAACATGTGTTTGAAAACCATCTAACAGTGCAACTATAACCCAACATATTTTCATTACAGCATATGTCAAAGAACTAAAGCTTGAATTGCAGAGCAATGTGATTTCCATCTAAAAACAGTAGGTAACAGCCATACACAGAAAAATATCAAAGCAAATGTAAAATATTTTGTGCTTTAAGTTCATCCTTTTGATTCTTTATTATAACTTGACACATTTTATTTCCCAAGCACATACCAGCATTGGTAATCAGCCTCTACCCAAATAATTATGCTGCTTTTAACAAGTTTGGCATTTGCTACAAATGGCAAATTGTATATTTTACGTGTGGGTGTGTGTGGAGCTGTGCTGCTCTTACCTGGATACAACAAGAGGCAAAATTAACATTTTCAACATCCTCATTAGCAGCTCTCCGGGAAACTGAAAGTATTTCACCTCCTGTAAGTGACAGAGAAAAACATGTTGTTTATAACATGAACTTATAATACATGCATAACACATTATACAAGTATTTGCTCAGCACACCTACAAAATTCCTTTTGCTGTGGAGTTTTTTTTCACTATACTAACAAGATGTTGAGCAATCACTGTGTCATGGATCTAACCATATGATTAGTGAATGTGTTAGACTGTCTGGTATAGCTTTATTTACATGATTGGAGTGTATCTCTATTGACACTGTCTCCAAAAGAAGTTTATGCAAGGTGTTCCACATGGATCAGTGCTTGGTACTTAGTCATTTTATTTACAAAAATTATAATAATACGGAAATACATTATTGTATTAATCATGTACAGCTGAATTACATTTAACTAATTAATAAAGCCACTGATGACACTACTCCATTACTGTTTACAGGTTTTACTTTCTTTTTTTTACTTTGCAAAAGAGAGTTCGAAGAATAGGGAAAGGCTATAAACCACTTAAAAATAGTGATGAAGTTTTGAGAAGAATTTTGTCATGCTAACTTCAATCTTCACAAATATGCCAATAATATTAAAATTTCTACCACTTAAATGATTTTGAAATATTGAAAAATACTTTAGTTTTTTTAGTTTCTGTGGGAAACTAAAAGAAAACATTATTTCCACACTTGACTTAGATTAATTTTTCTATCTTTTTAAAAAAATAATGAATAGCTTTACTTCACTAAATGCTACATCTATTGAAAAGTGCATAAGCTACACAGTGATTCATGCTGTCTTAACATTTAATTTGAAGTCTGAAGTTGCTTTTAGCTTTCACAGTCTTTGTTGGTGAAATTGTCTAGTAGAGGACAGAAACATTAATTTCCCCCCCACAAAATCTTTTCAGTTTCCTGTCAATATTGGCTGTATCCTTCCAGTACCTGAACGTACATCTCTTTACATGTAGGAAAATAGTCTAATCAAATTAGGTTGCTAAAATTGTTTTAAAACATATAAAGAACCTTTTCCAATGCAGACTACATAAGTGCCGCTTCCTCAGTTTGATTGCAGCTGTGGAACTTTGTTGCATATTATACCCTCCTCTCTACCCATGTTTCCTGCCTCTTGGCACATTCAGCTATCCTTGACAGTCAATCCAATAGTTGTTGACAGTGCCTAGATAGAATCATATTAACGTGGCAAAAAATACTGATGCATTGAGGCAATGAATTGTTGAAAATTGTTACCACTAATTGTTGCTGACAGTTGCTAAAGAGTGCCGTTGAGTTTTGTAATTCATCAAGTAATACTCAGACAGTAATTAAAGTCAGTTCTGGTCCTATATTACAAGCATTTCTGATGGAGTATTGCAGCCCCTGATATGTGTTTCACACTTTGGTAGCTTGATATAGTCAAGTGGGAGATGACATGTATTTTTTGACTTACATTTACATTTTAAATCTTAGATGAACACTGCATGTCATTATGCTGTTTTCTTTTCCTCACTTTAATATTCAGTACATGTTTACTGGACAATGCCCTGCGTATGAGGGCAGACGGTAACAGAGACTAAGGGCAAAATAATAAAAGTCTGATGTAACTAATGTACCTAATCTAAGGAAAAAGGTGAGTGACCATAATTGAGAATGTCTCTGCATACTTAGCTCATATCTAGTGAAATACACTATATTAAGAAATGCAGTATCTCTCTCCCACAGCGGTCTTGAACTGGACACACTGTTAAACATTATTCAACTCTTTGATTCCTTAATTACATTATTTACCTGTGGAAAAATCAAAGCTCATGGCTGCACCATGTATTCAGATTATATAACCAAATTCATTTAACTAACTTTTCAAAAGCAGCAATATTATTATATGCACAGTTAAATGTGTTTGACTAGTAATGCTAAAAAGTAATCTCCATAATTAAGCCTTGTTTATTTTTTGTTTATTGATATATGTATGATTGTGTCCTTATCAGTATTCACTGGGTTCTCATCTATTCCTGATGTGTCAACACCTAGGAAACTTCACACAGTGTGCTTTGTTTTTTGCATGGTTATTCAGCAGCCAACTTTCAAATGTTGGATGTTAGAGGTTACCTGAATGTAGCCAACAGTCCCATCTTACAACTATATATCCTGCCATCAAAGGGTTATTTTGGGCTATAGCAAATTTTAAAGAAACTGTAAGTTTTGATGATAATGCATTCTGATTTTGTGCATTGCAGACCATTTGTGAAAAGAACTGAACTGGCACTTCAAGTGAGCAACAGGAATGTTTGAACCCCCACAAAAAGACTCTGAATGCATATATGCCAGGTTCTTGTTCACAAGTGATGATGTAGTCAGTGTGAAATGGCTTGATGTGTCTGTTCAGCCATAAGCCATCCAGCCTTCATCCACGGTCACTTATAAGTGCTACACAAAAAGTACACATATGGCCTCCAACAATATGTAGTGAGAAAAGAATATTGATTTTAATCCTTGTTGAGATTTAATTTGATGCACCTTATTGAGTCACTATAACTTTCCTTTGTAGGTCAGCTACACATAAAGCTTCTGTAATCAATACTTTTATATTAACATTGTGTGATGTGAGAGGTACTAGTCATAGTGACCCACAGAAAATTATCATCTGACTCTATAAACTGTATTATTGTCTTCCAATTGCTTGTTTTGTGTTGTCATCCCCAAATTTATTATATGATTATAGGTTCAACACAGTTTTTCCAAAGGTCTGGGGGCACTTAGCTAATAGGTCTTTCATGACAGAAATTTTGACATGTCACAGTAGGAAAAGCACAGGTGCTGATAATGAGATTAATGATGACTGACTCCTGTAGCTGCTTCGCTTTCAGGGTGCTGACATTGCTCTGGGCCATTGTTTGTTGTTATAAATGACACCTGTTTTTTTTTTGCATCTGCTGTAAAAAAGGCCTATTAGACAAAACAAACACCATAACTTAATAACTTAATAATGGCCTAAACTACTTACCAGAATTGTGAATTAGTTGTAAACGGTTAGAAGTAGAGGCAAAATAAGAATATTTTGTAAAAAGAAATCTCTAAAAACTAAAACATGTAATTATATCTTGATGAGAGTAAGACATGAAGCCTAAGCAGCAGTAGAAAAATAAACTGAAGGTAAAGAGTTGGGAATGGAAATTAAATTTAAGTACATCACATCTGCGCAGTGAAATGACTGAGCAGTAAAAGCCTTTTGCTTCTGGTTTGGAGTCAGAGAGCTTTTAGGGCTGAAAGGCTGTGTGTGTGCAGGGGGCACATTTGGGATATTTTGTGTTTTTTTTTATGTCGAGTCTGTGGACATACGCGTGTACACATGCATGTGTATGTACACGTTTGTGTGTGTGCGTGCGTGTTTGTGTGTGGGTGTTTATATTGTCTTTGGGCAGGGTGGACAAACAGCTGTCACTGCGTTGGCATCTGCTAACAGTGGAACAAGCACTGGCTGTTTCTACTAGAGATCTGAAATACTCACACACCACAAATACATGCAAACACACATGCATGGACACACTTAAAGTCTGTGTGTGTCATTTGTGTGCAAATAGACACGTCTATAAATGTAAGAAGCCCTTTTTAACATGTATGAACCCAGCCTTGCATTAAATCCCTGTCTATTGGAATAACATCTGAAACATTGCATGTCTTATGACCAAAGTCAATGTTCAATGAGAATTTAATCGACTGCACCAGGGTATGACATTTTCTTCACTTGAGTAAAGCAGTTTGGTTGCTCAGAAATGTGATTTTTCAGTGGAATTACATATAAAAAAAGATACTGGGCTGGTAGAGTAGAACAGATGCTATTTATTAATGCAATCCACTGTTTGATACTCTTGCATTGTGATTTAAAACTAAAAGTCAAAAACGTCTGCTCAGCTGCATTGATAACAAACCTCTAATCATATCATCCAATTAGTCAGTGTTATACAAGTAAATACAAATCTGCATCTGTTGCATAAAAGTCTCCTGTTAATTCTGAGGCATAGAAGCAGCCTAAAGGCCAGTGTGAATACTCATGAATGCTCTGCATCAAAGCCAACACACATAACACCATAGCACGCATATCCCTCCACCATGAACTCTTGCTTTCACCTTGTGTTCATGACCGTCCTCACCTTTGTTTCAGCCATAGCCCTGCCAGCTGCCACACAGTTGCCTCTAATCCACCACCATCCTTTTCATTCTACACTAAAATATTGAAACCCTTTTGTCACTTTGACAGAAACAAAGATGAAGAGAGGGAGAGTTTCTTGCTGCTCTCTTCAAGGGATTGAAAAGCTCCTCTTGTATGCTTTTAAAAAAACCCAGATAAACAAATAAAAACCAACTGTGGATCTTAATTGTTCTGTTTGTGACAGAGGCAGGAATGAGCCTTGTTCCTCCGTTCTCCCTAATCCTAATATTTGTTGTATTGTTGTACATAATAACAACATAAATAGTGCAGTTATTACTTACCTCAACATAATGTGCAAAATGTTGTAATAACACAAGTTTAAACCATGTTTAATTTAAAGCAAAGTTTTCTTATATAGTCTGATATATTTAAACTTTTAATTCTGACCCCAAGGTCCAATTACTAAGTCTCTTCCAGTGCTTTCAGTAGAATCTGGTGGTGTTTATCAGTAGCAATGACTTAGCCTACATGACTTGTTGTTGAGTTCCATACTCAATATAGGTCAATATATTTGGGGAAATTCCATCCACTGATCCACCGAAAGCTACAGAATAAACCTAGTAAGTGAACCATGAGTCACATTTATTTGGTGTATAGGATGGATCTGTTGGGTTTCTGGTCCATATTAAGTATCACAGCAACTATCAGATATATTACAAAATCCTTGGTCTGCACAGGATGAATTTACTGAATGTGCTGCTCCCCTAGATATTTCATTTTGTGCTACTGGCAAGTCAAGATTGTAATTAGCCCAAAGCATTGGTTTAAATACCTACAAATTAATCACATTCCCATCATCCTGAGCCAAATGTTTTTTCAAATGTCTGCATTCTAACAGGCTAACTCAGTTACTGAACATAGCAATTATTATACCTGCTAAACACCATTATGTTATCATTGTCAGTCTGAGCATGTTAGCAAGCTTATATTGACATTCAAAACAAAGCACCACTTTGCCTTCTCACAGCATCACGGAGCTCCTAGCATAGCTGTAGACTTCCTGTCATTTGTATATTATCATAGAATTCAGACGGGAAGCTGGAGTCACCATTGGGAGTCATATAAGTCTCTGCAGATTGACGTCACATGATGACTAATTTTCTCAGCTCCCTGTCATAAATTCAGCCCACTGGCTCATGTGGAGGGCTAAAAGGGGCTTCATACATTTATATGACCTTGAACAGGAGAGGCTGTATGAAATGGTTGCATGTTCATAAATTTTCCTTGTCACTTTAACTCACAAAGAAAATGCTTCTGCACATACTTCCTGTAGTATCTTAAGCATGGAGGAGGATAAAGTGATTTAGCCTTTTGTTCAGCACCACTGAAACTGTGCTGTGAGCTCCATCGGCAGTTTGTCAGACACTGAGATTCGAGTACAAGTTACTGCTCATGCAAACTGATTCCTCTTCAGGAAGCTGATACTATTAGCAGAGCATTTCCTTAACATCATGCAAAACATGGATCAAAACATCTGAAATTGCCTTGCTAGAAATTCCTCTGAAAATACATGCACGCTCAAGCATTAATAGTAAACAGTAACTATGCACATCTTGATAAATAGAAAAGCACACATAGACCCACCTCCTCCAATGAGAAGACTGTCAGCACCCAATTTCAAAACTATAATTTTTTTGTCATTATTTCATGCTGCTTTAAAATTGCAAAGTTTCAGTTTTTCAGTCAAAAGTAGTTGGACAGACTTTTTTTTTCCTCAATTCAAACATAAAGGTAGTAATAATCTTTCTTTTCTTACAAAAAATTGAGTCATTATCAAACTCTGAGTGCTTCAAGGAATAATCATCTGGTTACCCACATAAACGTTATTCCCCTGTTTATCAGTATGTGACTGAATTCCTTCTCCATAATTCCACTTCCCATTCCGTCCTAGGGTGAATTATATAAGTGAATACGAATGGTATGTTGTTGACTTGATGTCTCTGTGAGTGATTGACAACTAATCTCCCCACCGGCAATCCCTTTCCATAGAGTTCATCTGAGAGGCTGCAGGCAATCTGAACAACTGATGAGATACCATTTCGCATTCTAAAAAAGGCATAAAAGAAACATAGTTCCTGCTCCTGGGGATGCTCCTTGTATCAGAGGATAAATTGGCTTTTGGATGAGTCTGAACTTTAATTCTATTTAAGTTCTAGGAGCAAGCTAACCTCCTTTCATGCAGTATTTTACTTATTCTCTTATCAAAAACAGCCAGTAGGCTTCACAGTGCTGTAATTGTGATACTGTTCTGCGGTGTGAGCAGCGATGAGAAACCTAAGATTAGTCTCATAGGCAAAATTGAACAGCCATCGGCTCCATCTATCTGAATCACAATCCACCATTCATTCGATCACCCTGTCTTTTGCTTGAATGGTCCTTGTGTGGCACACTGTGAGGATCAGACCTGTATTTCTGTAGAGTTGGAAGGGCTGTGTGTGTATATTTGTTCCTTTGTGGGGACTTTTCATCTGGTGACAAGTCCCCACATGGATAATTTTAGGGCTAACTTGGTTTAAGGTTAAACTCAGAATCATGACCAGGTTAAGGCTGGGATAAAGGTTGTGTCTAGGCATGTGATGGTCATAGTTGCTCCTCCAGAGAAGTCACATAAGTCAATACAGTGCCCTCTCAAAGATAGTACTGCATGTTCCTGTGTGTGTGTTTGTGAAAATGTTGATTTGGAGCACATGGGGAGGAGGTAAAGAGGCAGATGTAAGGAACAGGGAATTGGGTAATCTCCTGTATTTGGAGTCATGGTGCCTGAATCCATCTTGGTATTTAAGACAGAGATAGGGGGTAATAGCCTTTTGGGGGGAGGGTAAAGCAGATGGGCAGGTGGATGCGTTTGGGGTGGGGTAACCAAGCTTTACAGGGGAACCAACTGACCTGCTCGGAGAGATGCTTGCCTCTGAGGAAGAAACCCAGCAGGCAGCCAATGACCACAGCCAGCACAGAAAGGATGAGCAGTCCGTTCTGCTTGCACACATTCTTCACCCGCCCCCACACTTCATCCAGAGCCACTGCCATCCTCCTCCACCTCCTCCTCTCCTCCTGCTTGTCCTTGTCCTGACTGCAACTTCGCGACCCCCCTCAGAGAAACCCACCAGAGCAGCCCCCCCTTTGCCACTTATTCAGCCATATAGATTCAGCACACAGCCACCAGCAATTTGTAGGAAACAGCAGGGCCTGGACGTAGCACGTGGGACGAGGTAAATGGATGTAGACTGGTAAAGTTGAGATTTAGAAAGAAGAAATAAGAAAAAAGTTAAAGAAAGAAAAAAAGTTGGGATTTGGAGGAGGGAGGTGAAAGTAAAATTAAAGAGGTAGTCGTCCAACAATAAAGCACTTCAGGAGTTCCTCTAGTCCTTCTCCCACCTTGGTTATTCCACACGAGACTAACAGCAGCACACAGACAACCTCAGTCACTGTCTGTCTCTCTCTGTGTCAGCCACCTCCCTCTCTGTCTCTCTGCCCCCACCCCAACATGTTCCTCCTGGTGACCAACAGGGGGCTCTGCGACAGCTGGTGGTATTGTCATCAGGGTTAATACTACGATCCTATTAGGCTGCGCTGCACGACTCAGATCTAAGGCTGGATTAGAGAGCTCTCTGAACAATTGGACAGCGGATTGTTCCAGACCACAAAAAAAAAAAAAAAAAGAGAAAAAAATATTTGAACAAGTGACATGAGGTAAATAACAAAACAAATACTGGGCAGGTCATTACATTCACAGTATCACAGGTTTAATGAACTGAGGGTACGTGTAGATAAAATTCAAGGTTTGGTCACAGTGACAAGAAATTATGCTCTTAAACCATCAGTTGCTACTTGGGCTGATGACAGCATACTGATGTAGCCTGGTGTAAATGACACTCTAAAAGTCTGGATGTTATCAGGAAAAATAGATTCACCATGTGCCGAGTGTTATAGAAATGGGTTTAGCACTGAGGGTAAGTGTAATAGCAGTGTAGCGAGAGACATCGAGGAATCCCAAAATCGAAATTTTTTAATAACATGACCAATTCAATCCAAACAACAAAGAATAAAGACTTAGAAGAAATAGCAGCAATATGGAGGGATGGATAGAGGGTCAGCATCACATACAATCACATACTGCTTACTGTAGTCTAACATACTTTCACGGTATGCTTAGTGTGTATCAGTATTGCCATCATGTGTGAAAGCAATTATACACAGTTATTTAAATGAACTGGAATCAAATGTATATCAAGGTCAAGACATACAGACTTAAATGATCTGAGAACAAGATCTGAGAGCTGTTGCAATATCTACAATATCTTGTACATGAACACACACAAAATATGCTTATGTGGGTACAGTGGTATGTTCATTTCAAATAAAAACATTCAATCAACTATTCCCTGGAGTTCATGCAGGAACAGAAGGTATATTCTGCAGTTATTTGGGAAACATTATTCTGAGCATGTCCTGCAGTTTATTGGCAGATGGGATAGAGTCCTTTTACCACTCTGCCCTGGCTCTCTTAATTTCTTTCTTCAAGCACTCATGCCACAAACCCATTCATATTCAGGGAAATGATCTCCCACTTAGAGACACGATGGGTTGTCTATAAAAATGGACACGATACTTTATTGAGACTACTATGAAGCCCCCTCAGAGGCAAGGCAATGAATATATTGTGTCCAGAGTGAACACAACTGGATTTAAACCTGAGAACCCCAATTACATTATGTGACTGAATGCAGTAAAGTGTATGATAAAAATGAAACTCTTTCATGCAACAGACAATATAGCAAATCAATGTTGGCAGGATTTAATGAATCACAGATTTTTTTCTCCCTGTTTTTGCTGCATTTTATTTCTCTTTTTTCTGATTTGAGGTTTTGAAAAAAAATGCTGTGTGTCTGGCCTCTTGGTTGCTTTTATCATAAAAGTGAATCTTCCATCAGTCATGTATCAGTGACAAAAAGAAGAAATGATTACCCCTCATATGCCTCACATATGTGCTGCACATCCACAGTCCAATTAGGGAGCATGTAACAACAAAAGAGTGACCATAATGGCCATTTTTTGTACATGTTAAAATATAGCTTTTCATCTTCTTTTGCTTTTAACATTACAAGACACCATCACAAGAACTCATGTTAATGTATTGAGAACTTTCAACAGTAACATTTTTACCTTGAACGCATTATTTGTATCTTGTGAGATAATTAGCTAATGTCTCTTTTTCAGTGACAAAGGGCACCACTATATGTGTGACATACAGGAGGATGACAAGTTAAAGGAAAAACTAAACATGAAGTGTGGGAGTAAGGTGTTGAGCCATCACATTCTGTCTGAGCAGCTTCAATGTGCCTTAGCCTTGATTCTACAGTCTGTGAACTACTGGAGGGATGAACAACATTTTTCCAAAAGATATTCCCTCATTCCCTGTATAACACGATGGTCTAAAATCTTCCATAGGTGTTTGAATATGTTAAGATCAAGCATTCAGTGACCAAATATGCTCTATAGATGGGGGCATTATCGTCATAGAAGAGGCCACTCCCATCAGGATAGAAATGTGATAAAGGTGACTTTCTTTCAAGTTGTAGCCTAAATATAATGTGGCTAAAGCTACATGAAACACCAGCATCATAATGATTTTAATGCTGTATGAAACATGGATGAAAATAAAGGAGTAGCACTGCTCTATTATTTTGGATGTAGAGCTTTTGCCTCAGTATTACAGTGGAGTATGACTATTATTTTGTTGTAACATAATCTCTTTTTTAAGCTTTGCTATATGGGACAAATGATTTATGATTGATTGTTTGTATTTTACAGGAGAAAAGTCGGATGAGGACTGAATACTGTTAGGTGAATCTACTGTAATAGTATCTCAGAAAATATAATTATACTGTACCTAAATCCAATAAAGAACAGAGTAGAGCTTACCCTACCCTGATATGGTAGCATACCTGCCACGCAATGGGAAAACACTACATAAAGACTGCTTCGATCCAGTATGTGACTTTTCTACAATAACTTGTAACCCCACAAAATAATGTTGGTAATAACATTGTAACAGTGAATGAGTCTGTATATAGAGGGGTTTTTTGTGTGCAGTCAATTGTAAGTAATAGCTGTTGTAGCTTCTTCATTGCTACCTGGTCTTTTCTTGACTATTAAAAGTAGAGTTGAGAGAACATCAGTCTTGAGAACACAATGTGTATGCTGGCTGAAAGCTCTAAACATACATGTGTTCAGTGAAGACAAGATCAGTGATAAGATATACTAAGGCATTGAATTTAGGGAATCCAATTTTATTGTCTGNTGAAAGCTCTAAACATACATGTGTTCAGTGAAGACAAGATCAGTGATAAGATATAATAAGGCATTGAATTTAGGGAATCCAATTTTATTGTCTAACTTTTGGCTCATTATTTTCTGTTGCTGAGTTGCCTACAGTGTCTGCATTGATCCTAATCTGAAACAAGCCTTTAGACCCTGACTTTCATTCTGCAATATCTCTTTTTACCAAACCAGAAGCTGATATTGAGGATTTGCTTGAACATCTAACAACACAATATCATGTGTCTGATGAGCTGCCTCCTTCTTGTTTCTTCGTACACATATTCAGTAATGATATTATTAAGTTAGTTTCACTCTGTGCCATATGTATGGTTTTGTGCTAGACACACATCAATAAACATCAAATTGAACTCTGAGCAAAAAGCCTGCAGCAAGCTTATGTCTTATTGAGATTCTGTGCTGACTTGTAATGCACAGCATGTTGTGTACAAAAGAGCTCCTAGAACACGAAGGACTTAATGTGCAAAGTACAAGATAAATTAACAGATATTTTTTCTCTTCACCTAGGCACATACAAGGTCGAAAAATCTGATAGCCACTGGCAGATAAATCATGATATTTTGGTCAACACATTAGATTGATCAGGAGCAT
>JANJYP010086318.1:0-25318 GCA_024605115.1 Rastrelliger brachysoma | reverse complement strand
TTTTTTTTAAAGAAACAAAATAGATCTTTTGCGACAAATTGCATCCTAATGGGGACGAGCGACAGTGCAATTAGTAGGCAATTAAGTGGGGGATGTGAATGGTGAGTCAGCACTAAATAAGTGGGTGAACAGATGCAGTGTGTAAACCTCCTGCATGTAGAAAATGTCTTTGGTGATTATGGGGGTAAAAAAAAGATGCATGATTAGAGATGTGACGAGATCGAGCAGTGAGTGAGTGTGTGAGTGGCTGTTAGTTAATGAGGTTGTTGCAGGTGCAGGCGGAGGTGATGAAGTGATGCAGCTCGGTATATATATCGGTGAAGGCGTGCACGGCGGTTCACACCTGGCCAGGCACCACTGCTCTGGAGAAGAGCTTGTTCAGCTGAACCAGCTCGTTGGGTGTGGTGTCAAACTTGAGCGCAATGCTGTTCAACGTGTCCCGCGATTCCACCTGGACCACAAGACAAGAGAGAGGACAGAGAAATCACACTCCTGCTTCCGTTCAGGACATTTCCTTTCATAAAGCAGCACAGAGGAGAGAGAGCTGAGGACGTGACACAGATCTGAACGTTGGTGGAGATGGAGAGAGAGAGGAAAAAAAACCAAAAACAAAGCTGGGCAATTATGACCTTAAAGCTTTTAATGCAGCTTGTTTTATTGCTTTCTTCTTCTTTTTTCTTTTTTTTTGCATGTTAGATTTTTTGGAAAGTTGTGAAAATTAAAGCTGTCAGCTGTTGACCAGGAATAGATTCCCAAGGGAAGCACAGCTGCTGGTAGAAATATGAAGTGACGTGAATGTCAGCAGCAGTCTTTTGCTGTTTTATTAACCTCATCTACCTTCTTTTTAATGAAGAACAAAACACTCTGATGTGAACACAGTCTGTAACTAACGATTACTTTCATTTTACATGTATCTGTTATTCAGTATAAGGACTAATTATATATTAATCATAAGGAATACGATGAAGGGTCAGAATGTGAACAGTATTGTAAGGGTTAAAAGGTCCTATAGCAGCTCTGTCCTGCTCTTTATTGGATTTTTATTGAGGGATATTGAGGATAGATAGGAAATTCTCCAAGGAAATTACAATTACAATTTCAGTGTATCCAACGCGAAATACACATGAGAGTTAGTGCAACACAAGCAAGGCTTTAGTCAGACTCTTCACCCATCTTAACATCACATTTGCCAAACACAAAAGGCTTTGCTCTTGCCATGCTTGAAAATGAAATTATAATGCTTGACAATACAAATGATTAACAATTCATATAGCCATCAAGTGTATATCGAAGACCCTTATCTCATTTTAAAATGTGGCAACTGGAAACATAAAGTAGTCTGCTGGAGATGCTATTTTCAACCAGTTCATGGCCACAAAGAAGAAAAAAAATTTTTTAACGCTAATGACTCTTAAAAAGAATTTTAAGAGATAAAACTATGCTTATTATAAGTGTGGACAGCATATGTGCTGTGCAAGAACAGAAAGCTTGACAAGCGTAGAAACAATAACGAGGAGCTTAGCAAATGTTAAAGCTGTTTGTTCTGTCCTATCAAACTGCTCCAAATCCAAATATAGTCAGATTACATTGCTAATAAAACAGAGAAAAACAAATACTCATATTGAGAAGCTGGATCTAAATGATTCTTACTTAATCAATAACTCAAACAACTGATGAGTTCTGAAAATAGTAGTTAATTCATGTTTTGTAATGTTCAAATCATTGAAGACTTCACCTATTCGTCACTAGGTTATTGCATTTACTTTGATAATCATCTTGAATCATATTAAGTAGAAGATGAAGGAGCAGCAGTGTGTGTGTGTGTGTGTGTGTGTGTGTTAGTGGAGGTTTATAGGATCATACACCCTGTGCTCAGCTGCTGCCCCCTGCAGTGTGACACAGGTGCATTTGCTTGTCTCCACCAGTTAAGATGCATACAACGGAGATGTGTTCCTCATGTCTGAACTAGTTAAGCATCTAACACGCCCTGTGGGAGTTTCTACCTACCAAATAAGGATGACAACCATGTCAGAAAGCACTTGTATGTGTGAGGAACGTGCTGTAAGTGAAAAAAAAAAAGCTCAGGGGAAGGAACCCCTGAGAACCAGACAAGCAGGGCTGACTCTGAGCTGTGTATAATTAGGACAGGATAATGGCACTGTGTGTTTTAGTGCAGCAGTCATGGGACTACTTCCCCTTCTCAGCATACATATATGTGTGAGTGAGTGCATGTTAGTGTGTGCGTGTGCGCAAACAGTCCTAGAAAAACACACACAAGGAAAAGACAGCTACTCCAAAATCCTTGACGTGACGGATTGTTTCCAGGAGATATTCTTGCACCAACACAAAGACAGACAGACACACACACAGACATACACAGACACAGACAGCACAGTCACAGGCAGGTATAGTTGAGTAAGAGGAACCAAGACAGACAAGCGGGAACATTAGTAACATGGTACAATTGTGTGACAAAGCAGTCACACATGACTTGATCGAGATCATGTCTGAGGCTGCCCAGAAGGAAACACGCCACATACTAACACTGAGGGGAAGAAGCAGATATACAGACACAGCTCACAAGCTGTTAGCAACCAGTGATGCTGACGACCGATTTATCTCAAGGTAGCAACTGAAAATCATTGAGACATAAAAAAAAAAAATGTTGCACGGTATTATTGAGGAGTTCAATACGTGTGCATGATATTGGCTAAGAATTGCATATAAAACATAAGTGAAGTGGGATCATGCCTTGAATTCCTGACTCTAAGAGATGAGCAAATTAAGCACTCTTATAAATATAAATGAAGTAAATATATGAAGCAGCTATATAAAGTAGCTATGGGAGTGTTTTGTGGAGTGTTAAGAATGATACAGGAGTAAAAGGTGTTGTGTGAAACCTTTCTATAGAGTTCCATTTAAAACTATAGTGTTCTGAATTTAGGAAGCAGGGAAGTAAGCCTTCTGTGCTAGACTAAAATATATTATAAATATATTATAATCCAATATGACATAATGTTTCAATCCATCAATTGTCAAAATGAATACATTAAAAAAATATAAAGTATTTCATTCAAATATTCCAAAAAATGAGGCCAAAGAGAGCTAAAACTAATATTTTTGCTACTTATATATATACTTCACTTACTTATATACAGTATATGCTTCACTTAAGCTCTACTGCCCACTACAGTAAACCTGAGGAATAACAACAACACTGTGATAATACCTCAGTGGGAAAACCCTCTTCATTCTGACAATGTAATACGTGAACACTTGCTAATGATGGCAGAAATCCAGCACAAACAGCTAGCGAGAGACTAATCACTATGAAAGTAGCGTCGCCGTGTCGCCACTTGTCTTAGCTGGAGAGCGTGGCTAATTAGCTTTACGTGGCTGAAATGTCTTTTTTTTTTGCGAGGTCGGTCACTTTGCTTGTATAGCGCCGTCCTGTCCTCCACTCCTGAGCAATTAAACGAGTGAAGGAGGGAGGGAAAGTAGGGAGGGATATCTTAAAATTGCATGATGTTGGCTGGGTGAGTTTTGAAAGCCTGTCCAAAAAAAGGGAGGGGGGGGGCAGATACAGTGTAATATGAGGTTATTATTATTTAATTCTTACTGTCTTTTTTTCATGATGAGTGGCGGACTCCTAGGTTGAGGGCTCAGATTAGGGCTGGGTTTAGATTCCCTACCCTCTAAAAAGGAGGAAAAAAAAACCAAATCAGATCTGGGGTCAGTCGCACTGCTAGGACACATTCTCCCTGACTCAGCAATGTGTGCAACCTTGTTTGAACAACAATGAACAAGGCAGAGCAGGCATTGTGGGTAAGCTAAGCAGGCCCCGGACTGTTAAGCGTCTGTAAATCCAGATGTCTATTTTTTTTTTTCATGTTACACAGACAGATCTCCTTGGGAGGGTCAAAAGTAGAGATGCACAATAACAGCAGCTTGTTAAGTTGATTAAACAGACCGCCTTGATTAAATGTTAATTGATCATTTCCTGGAAGCAAATCAAATTGCGGAGGTTGGTTCATATTTCAAAAATGCTATTTGATACTTTTTAAGTTTTTCCGCCGCCTGTTAATCAGGGTAGATTTAATTACGCGGTTTAATCAAAAGTTGAGATGTTAAATAAAGGTTGCGCACAAACTTCAGGGGTTTATCGACCTAATGGATTCACGCTTGTCAAGTTGGGGATATGAGGTCTTTCTTCAGAGGTGATACAAACCACTCTAGTGTGAAACGCAACGCTAAACAGCTAAATATCTCGGTCTCTTCCCATTGACTCACCAGTTCCTCAGTTCATTATTGCACTTCCACTAGATTCGCTACCCACTATTTCACTTGATGGTGTGCAGTACTTTCCGATAACAAGTTTACAATGTAACATTGAGTATTCATGTGCTACAGTGCATTTGTGACTTAGCCTTGCGATGTTACAAAATGTTTGTTTTTGCACAATGTTTACATGCCTAAATCGTGAATATTGAGTCTTAGTATATACAAAAAATGTTATCTCTAGTCATAAAGTACTGTAAATGGTTACTGCTACATTAGCTGTATTGAGTCCTGTGAACCGTGAATGTAACTCTTAACACTAAATGTGTCATGACTCCAGATGGCTATCCTGCAGTGAATTTGATGAGAGGGACAGACCTAAAAAAACAATCTTGCATATTAATGCTTGGTTCTTGGTTTGTTGATGAAGCAATCATCTCTGCTTACGAGAGTGGAAGCGCTGGGAGTTGAGTGAATGGTTTCCAGATTCTACTTATAGCTTTGCCCTTCATGCCGGGCGGCTAACGCGAGCTAGCGGCAGCCTGCAGATATCGGGCTGATATGTCTGCCGAGCAACAAACAGCAGTGGATCAATTAGTGAGAGTTTCTGCATGCTCTACACACTATGCCCTACTTAGACCAAGTAGTCAATAGATGTGTGGGACAACAATATGATGTATCTGAATGTCGTAGGCAAAGAAAAATCATGAACCAATCCTTAGTTTAAAAAGTGAAGTGAGATTTTGCCCAGTTCTGTGATGACACTTACCTAGAATATAAACTACCATTTTTGGCCAAAGTCAACTGTAATGCAACTCCTTTCATTCCAGCTGTAGAGCACATGGTTGAGATACAAATGACAGAGTATCTGAAACATCCAGGTGTCGTAACAGCTGCAGATGAACACAAGTTTCAACTAGCTGAAGAGAAACTAGGAAGTTATCAGTTTCAACTTGACAAACCAGTCTTTTCTGTATGCCAGAATGAGACTCAAATGCTGATGTTCATGTTATCATATTCAAAGATCCTGGATTTATTTGAACATTAGCAAATTAAATCTAGTCCAAGTTCAAGAGGAATAAAGAAGACATGAGGTAACAGAGGTAATAGGTATGTCTCCTGTCTGATAAACTGTAAACTGTGACATTAATAACTTATTATGACTGTATCAAGGGACCTATGTGATTTATCATCTCGTCAGCTTCGTGAAAGCTGTCATATTGTCCGTTCAGACAACAGCTACAGTGTCACCTTGATAAATATCCTGTCTCTGAGAGGAAAGGAGGCATTAGGAGAGATCAGACTTGCGACAAAGTCTATGTGACACTACAGCAACACGCGCAATACCCCTTCATTCGCCGTGTATTTTATGACACTGTGATAAAACGGCATCGTAGTGCGCCCCAGACGTAACTCATCATCAAATCGGCCTGTACGGAACGCGGTTACAGTACAATCCCCCGGTTTAACATTTGTGTGATGTCCTCAGCGCCTCGGCTTGCATTTGAAGATTAAAAAAAAATCTGTTTTATGGGACACGAGGACTGTTTCTATTCATTTGAGTTGAGAAGATCAAGAGTTAATGATCAGCGGGGTTCCTACAGTGTCAGAGTCTTTCATCCGGGCGGCTTCAGCGCAGAGCATTGATTCTCCCTGGGTACTATTTGCTCCCGTCTCCATCCATGAACTATTTATTTTTAGCTTTAGAGTTCTTCTTCTGCTAGACACAAAGCCAACCTGTAGGACCGCTCAGGTTCCCATGACATTTACAACTGCTGAANCTTCTGCTAGACACAAAGCCAACCTGTAGGACCGCTCAGGTTGACATGACATTTACAACTGCTGACAGATTCTTCGCTTTATCATCCAAGAATACAAGGTCACATATTTAGCTTATCAGAAAAAAAAACGCACAATGTAGAAGAAAGGTTTGTTTGTTGCTCTACAATCTCGATCTTTTTGGAGTTCAACGTGACTCGTGACAGCTGCTGGGTCCTGTATCAACTGGATACAGGAGCTCAGCCAATCAATACGGGTAAAAATATCTGCTGTTCGATGAAGTAAACGCGGTCGATGGCAGGTGGTGGGAAATGTGGCGTAATAAAAGCATAATTCAAGTTTGCTTTAAAGCTTAATGGCTTTATATACACGGGCTTGTTATATTAGCAACGCAACAAGCTCCGCACGTCACAGGACCATTCAAGCACCATTAAAGTGACGCATGTACCTCTGATTCCAACATAGCTCCGAAATGCAACCATTGATTGCACTGTAAGAGGAGCTATCTCTAACTCAATTAAGTGGCATAAGGACAGGGGGACATGCAAATGTGACCCACTGATAAAGACCTGTTATTGACACATTGACAGCAGGACGAGGATGGCAGGGATAGAAGGAGAGAAAGAGTATTCACAATCAGGATCATAGCCGCTAATGACAGGTGGACCCTATCTTCTTATCCTCCGGATCAATAATACCCATTATTCATCCACAACTGGGGATGAATAATTAAGCTTCTTCCTGATGGGGTGACATTGTTCCTTCAAGGAGAAGAAAGGGTAGAAGGAGAGGGCCATGGGCAGCCATCTTGAGAGTGACTGACATCTAGCTAATGGTCACCTTGTTGAACAGGAGAGGACGCACAGATTCAACAAGGGCAGCTGGCTGGAGAGCCCGAGACTAATGGCTCCATTACAGGAGTCTGCTGGCATCTTGGTGAGAACATTAAGTGTGGAGCAGGAGAGCAAACCCGAGAGTGCCACTGGGTCAAAGATGCAATGTCAGACCTTTGGGTCATTAGTTAGAAACTAAAAAGGTAACCAAGCACAGGTCAAGTTAAGCCACATTTTTATGTAGGAGCTTGGATTCTCAATCAAAAAATGAGACAACAGTAGAAGTAATTATGCAACTGGAGAGAGAGAGAGAAAAAGAAAAAAAAAACAATTATCAACACAATGACTGGACTGCGTCGTCATCAAGCTGGAAATAAAACTCCAATGCACGGTTTAATCACCCATAATGCCATATCAGAACAGCTATCGCTCCTCATTTTATAATGAAGGATGAAGCCCGGCTTTAGCATGACAGTTGCCATGGTGACTTTGTCGTTACTAGCCTAATGGCATGTGTATTGTGTGCAACTGCACCCTTGCTGATCATTTGCAGACCTAAATTTAGACTCTCCATATAAGTCGCATTCATTCTGTCCTTTTCCAGGGGACACAGAACTACTTTTCTGTCTCGCTTCCAAGCTCTTGTAGATTCCCTCCTTCTGTGTGAGGCTCTGACCCCAAGTTTCACACACTGATAGCCTTTCCACTGATGTACCAGAATAAATATGTGGAACCTAATGACATGCAAGACAGAGCAAAGCAAAAAAGAAAGATTCACCGTGACTTAAAAATGTCAAAGTTGGGGCTAATTTTACTGTTGGTGTCTCCCTGCTTGTTAAGACAATGTGAAGCATAAAACGAGTCATCTACTGCCTCTCGCCTCTAAAATAAAAAAGAGAAAAATACCTTCAAAAATGTTGTATCAACCCATAAAACAGATATATCTATCTTGCCTTTTCATTTGGTTAAATTCAGACAACAATGACAGATCAAACATGAAGTCGGAGTCTACATAATGATGCCCTGGCTGGTGTGTGTCACTGGCCAGTCTGCTCCTCTATCTCTCCATGCCCTCCTCCATCCTCATCCACACACCTCTCCAGTCCCATAATTTCTCCATCATCCACCGACTTGTTCTCCAGCTCTCACACAGAGAGCTGTGAAGGAGCTGAAAACAGTGGGATCCCCCCTCTCCTACCCAGCGGTGAATAATGCAATCAGAGTGACTGATTGTCAGAAGGGTGCAGACTTAAGACTGCAATTGACGTGTGTGTATGTGTGCGTGCATGCAATGCGTGTGCACACACCTGGCACTTGGCGTATGACTCATCTAATGTTCGCAACTCTTCTAATACCGACAGAGCTTCCTCTCAGACAGGCAGACATTCATTCAACCTGCAGATTCGTGACACTGACTGACATAATCGTCACTTGACCTCATGTCTGGTGATTAACACAGTAGGATTATATAGCGATCACATATAGTGTGATGTGGCATTAAACATATATGATAAACAGTGTGTATGCACATTGTAAGGCCTGGGTATCAAACATCTAGCACAGAGAATTGGAAACTTGTAAGAAGAGTTAAGTTTAGATAAGATTAAATATTTGTTTCTGATTGATAGATGTGGGTATTGTTACATGAACACAATTAAGATTCTACAGCCATGCTAGCAGCTCTGTGACTCTATGCTTTGTGTTTAGAGGGTGTGTTTATCATGTTCACCACATTATTTTTGTAGCGTATAAGCATACTAGCATTTGTTTACCTACAGCTACAGCTAGACTGCAGCTATGGCTAATCTCCAGCTAAGCTAGTCTATGGTTAAAGCTAGTGCCCAACTACAGCTAGTCTGCAGCAGTTCTCACAGTTCTAAACAAACCCTAAACTGTCAAGAGTTAGCTCACAGCCCCCATTAAGATTTTTCCCCATGGCTTACCATCCATTAAACGTCTTGCTTTTAGATGTTTGATATAAAGTATATGAAACCTATGACCAAAATAGCTATATATTCTAACATTGTGTTATGGATGCAAACTTAATGAAAGACTCCACTAGACAGTTCACAATGTTAGGAATGTCATTAGTTTTTGTTGTAGACGGACGTCATGAACCGAAGTATTAGTCAAAGTTTGACCTAGTGATGCCACTAGGGTAAAGGTTATGTCAACAAATCTATAATAAGTTCACCAGAATGTCCTGCTAATATATCTATATCAATATATTTCACTGTGGATCAAAGTGGTCGCATTACTGGTCAATACACATTTTGTAACTAATAAATGACTGACGTGGCCACACTCCCACTACTGCTCATTAAACCATGCATTCACACGCACTATAGAGATACAGTATATAATGTAATCTGACTGCTCATGTTCCAGAACCGCACTATTATGAATGCTGACAACTTCCTTCTTTCTTCTCTGAGTCTACTGTACAAACTGGAGCCCAGACAGCCCTTCCCCTTAAAAATGGCTCTCTAGTGCCACTATACAAAATGTAATGAGAGCTTTGCTGTGCCAGTTCTGCTGAGAGCACTGCAACAGACTCAAAGAGCGTGTGGGTAGGGAGGTCCGGGCCAAAAAAATACTAAGAATGACTCAACATTTAATGGATGTTTCCAGTTCATTAAAATAAGGATATTATTATTATTGTTGTTTTTTTCCCACTGTTTCGATCAGTTATGATAAAACTGTACTCATTAAGTTAATTGCTGGGTTCTTGAAAGTTAGGATTGACACAAAATAAAAGTAAGACACATGATCACAAGTTTTCACCTTACCTCAAAATCATCTACCTAAACTGTAACTGGCCATTACACCATGCCACCATGGTCCGAAATCAATATACTTACCTGGAATAGTGCAATGTTATCATAACTGACATGTCCAGAGCCAAGAAAATAAAACCCAGCCTGCCTGGACTATGCTGTGATAAAATTGGCACACCTGTACATAAATATCTGTGGCCCACTCTTTCTTTCAGAGCTCCATTTATGTTTGACTTTGACCGGCCGTCCTCTCCTGGGTGGCTAGGCGGGAGGACGGCGCCTCCCCTGTGTGGCTCACCTCTACGCTGCTCTTTGCTTCTCTCCCGTCTGCATCTTTCTGTCTCTTCATCTATTTCTGATGTTCTTAGAGACTTCAAACACTTTTTTTTCCTTTTTAATTGGACACGGGTCAGTCGATAGCTGGACTTGGCTGAATGGACCTGCGTTATCAGGGTCTAAGCAGATGGGTTGCAGCTGTTTCGGGGGTTATTTCTCAATAGGCAAAGAGAGCGAGAGTAAAAAGAAAGAGGCCTGTGTGTGTGTGTGAGGTAGAAGGTGAGTGAGGGGAGGTAGAGGAGGCAGGGAGATGGTATTGATAAGGAGGCAAAAAGAGGAAACCCTCCTTTTTTTTTCTCCCTGCGAGTGCTGGGCAATAGATTATAAATTTATCTGCTGGAGAGTGAAATGAGGAAACATTGCTGGCCGTCCCCTCGGCACGGGAGATGAGTTTAAGATAAAGCTGCTTCTCAATCACCGGGATGCTGCTCGCCATGTGTCTCACAGTGTAGGGGTGGGAGGCTGTGATGTGCGCACACACACACACACACACACACATATATATACAGAGGTTCGGTCATACCGTCTTAAACGCTCTCGCTGGGCCCTTGAGCCTCCTTGCTATATGTGCCGCTGCAGCTTGTCAGGGCTACAGGACACAATCATTGGCAGGGCTCGATACATCCATCACACTATCAGCAATCTAGCAGAGGAGGAGGGAGGGAAGTGGGGGGGGGGTAATAAGGAGGAAAGAGTGAGGGAGAATGATGGCTGACAAGAACAGAATTGGTACGCTGTGTGACTGAGATATAAAGCTGTTTTTTTTGTTCTCCCACACTAACTTAACACTAAATTTCTCTTGTTTTTTTTTTACCACTCTTCACCACCTCCATGACACAGTACTTTGCCTCTGACAAATATCCTGTAGGAACGGTTTAGGTAAACAAGGACCTTGTCAATCAGCAGCTGCTGGATGAGTGACAGGTTAGGGAGGAGGAGGTGAGGAGGTGAAGGTGGAGGTGGTGTCAGAGTAAAGCTGAGGTGTTGGAGATGAGGAGGAAGGGAGCTGATCACATGGGGAATCCTTCGGTATTAAAAAAAAAAAAAAAAGAAAAACGGCCTAAAGAGACCCAGTGCCAGATTGAAAATGAAAGGGGGGGGTGGGGGGAGTAAAAAGAGAAGAGAGGAGTTTTGGAGAAGAGATTGGAATGTCAGCGAGAGCACGGACCATGCTCTCCTCTCTTCCTTCTCTCCTCTCCTCTCCTCTCCTCTCAGCGGACAAGCAGACGGTCGGAGCTCAGCCACGGCAATCCTGCTCCTCACTGTTGCCACGGAGAGCAGGAGAGGGAGAGAGAGAGAAAGAGAGAGAGAGGGAGAGAAGAGAGGCGAGGAAAAGCAGCCTGACTGCAGCTGGATTTGAGGGTCATTTGAAGAACACAACCAGGCAAAACAGAAACGGGCTCCATTTTCAGTTCATGCCAGGGAACCAGAGCTCCCTCACTCGCTCCCTCTCACCCCCCCCTTCTCCTACACAACAGCTAAATCAATAGAAATGACAACGCAGTTGGAAGGTCATTCGCGAGCACGGCGAGCTCTGTGGTGGAATGCTTGCCGATACGTGGCAAAAGGGAAATGATGGAAAAACAAATACAAATCCTAAGCCGGTGTGCTCCTGCCTATCCGTCCTGCTCTGGGTACGGGCTGGAGAAACGTACGGAGATGCTACACACTTTCTCTCTCTCTCTCCTTCCTTCCTATACATCAACATGCAAAATGGAGCTGAGGCTTCCTTGCTTTAAACAGAGGAT
This sequence comes from Rastrelliger brachysoma, assembly GCA_024605115.1. Taxonomy (NCBI): domain Eukaryota; kingdom Metazoa; phylum Chordata; class Actinopteri; order Scombriformes; family Scombridae; genus Rastrelliger; species Rastrelliger brachysoma. The sequence goes on along the minus strand of JANJYP010086318.1, from coordinate 13,567 downwards.
ACATTGTTTCCATAAGCTTTCTATCAGCTGTTATCCTGCACATACACATACACGTAAACATACACACACAGTCCTCGTTCTGTTTGACAGCTTGAGCATTAGGTGCACGTGTTACGCTGGCAAAAATCCTGAAAATGCTTCTCCCCCTCGCTAATGAGCTACCAAAAGCATGGTCGGACACGCATTGCTTTCACAATACACAAACACAACCTGCTACTGCTAGAAGATTAGTGGGGCTAGTCAGAGCTACAGTAACCACCACACACACACATATGTATATATACACATACACACACACACACACACACAGAGAAAGCAGCAGCAGCGGCAACAGCAGCAGCACAGGAGCAGAGAAGCGTCCAAAACACACAGCGACATTAACACAGAGATAACGAGCGGAGTTTGCTCGTGTTGTGTTTTTTTTTTCTTTACTCACAGAATACTCGATGGTCCCTTTGGGTCTCTGGAACGACATGCGCCTCCCATCCTTCTTCTCTGGTGTCTTCTTCTGGCCGGTATCTGAAAGCAAGCGAGGCAAGGTACGCATTACATTCATGTTCCTCTCTCCCCCAGCTTGTCACAAGCTGCCGTTTCCCAGCCCCGTGGGTAGACAGCTCATTCGTCAACAGTGAGCGGAGCCAGCCAGCCAGCCAGCGATGTGAGCTGTGAGCGCCGGACCACTTTCTCTCTCTCGCTCTCTCGCACTCTCTCTCTCTTTCTAACTCTCTCCTCCTTGCTCTGCTGCTACCCTCCTTGCTCTCGCTCTATCTCACGCTGTCCTCCTCTCTCTCTCTCTCTCTCAGCCTACCACACGGAGCGATGACAGCCGCCGAGAGCAGTTCACCTTGCCTTCCTTCCCCTGTTGCCTCTCATGGCAGACGGGGACTGGGCTGACCTCCATCGGGGTGCCCGCTCTGGATGCGGACTGAGAAGGGGAGGAGAGGAAGAGGATGGATACAGTTGGGAGGGGGGGGGTTTGAAATGTGAGGTTGTGAGGAAGGAGAAGGGAGGGTTGAGTGTTACGTGCTGGTTGGGTAATTGGGGGGGTGGGGGGATGCATGGAGAGGTGGCAACTGAGGAGAAGGATAAGGGTTTTAGGTTGGTTCAGGATATTATTTTAAAAAGGAACATTCCGTACTTTTTTTTTTTAACATCCTGGAAAATGTTTAGAGGAAGTGTCTGAAAGCAGAAGTGAGGATGCAGGATGGATGGTGGGATGATGAAGCAAGGCAGAAGATAAGATTGGAGAAAATGAGAAGGCCACAGCTGGAAGGGGGTTTAGTAAGAATGAAAAGAATACATAATGCAAAGAGAAGGGTGTATATGTGGGTGCAAAAAACGGGAATTGAGAAAAAAAAAAAAGAAATTGGAGGACAAATGGTGACAGAAGAGTGAAGACATGGAGATGGAGATGAAGGCAAGTAGGGTTGGATGGAATACTGGGGCAGCAGATGAAAGATGGGAGAAGATAGGATGGGAGATGAAAGAAACTGGAAGGGGGACTCTTGGGAGCGGCGATGTTGGGAAAAAAAAGGGGGGGAGCTGACGTTGGTTTTTGACTCAGGGGCTGAGAAGAAGCAGCATGGGCAACATAGCACAGAAGAACAAAAAAGGCGTTGGGGGTGAAGGTTAAAGGAGGACATCTTTAATTTCAATCCTGATTCTTAGGAGGTCGCCACTTTTTGAGATTAACGTCAACCCAGTTACCCCCTCCAACGCCTTTCCTTTAAAATGTTTTTCTTTATGGTGGGTGACTAATGGGTCTTTTTATTTGAATCTTTCTCATCAGGCATCTCAGATGGCTCACAACACATGAGTCATACACCAGCGTTGCTATTTTTGGGGCTCAGGACTACCTCACAGAAAGTGAGAGGGAGGAGGAAATCAGAGCTGCTTCAGGTGTAAATATCACACTGGCTAAAACGATACCGTGGGTTCGGTTCATGATCTGTGTGCCGAGGCTGTGAGAATGAATGGAGGCAATGCTGACACAGTGGTAGCAGATTCATCTATGCTTTTATAGCATTATAAAATAGATTTAATATGTGCTGCTCCTGTTTTTTAATGGATGTGTTAATGTGAGTTTTTTTAATATTAAAAAAATCCCGCAATAGGAAGTTGTGACTTCTTCTGACCCTTCATCACCTTGGATATGTCTCCAGCTATGAGGTTTAAACCAAAGATTGATTGTCCCTTGTAAGATCGCTGATTAGATTGATGATATTTAAAGGTCTGAAGATGCCTGAGGACACCAACATTTCCATTATTTTACAAGAAAAACAACCAAAAGAAAACTAACAGTGCTTTTTTGATCAATTACTTTCATTCATTCATTCATTCATTTTCTATACTGCTTATCCTCTACAGCAGGCAAGTCCAAACTATTCCATAATGGGGCGTGAAGATCAGTTGATTAAATTAGTCATGCTTGGTGTGCTTCTCTTGGTTTGGAATGAAAACCTGCAGCCATGTGACCCTGCGTGGAACAGTGTGGAGACCTCTGCTCTAGAGGGTCATGGGTCATCAGTCCATCGTAGGGTTAAAATATAGTGAACCAAACAAACCACTCACACTCACAGGAGATTTAGAGTGACTAGTTAACCTAAGTCGTATGTTTTTGGTTTGTGGGATTCACTAACATGACCTTTAGAGTGTGCTCAAATCAAAGTGTTTGTCAGATGGTCCAAAAACATCTGGATGCCTCTGCCGATTTCTAGAACATTCTGAAACTGAGGACATTCACGCCCACTTCACACAACGAGTAGCCAACAGGTGTTTAAAGGTTCTGTTTCATTCTTAACATGAAAGCTTTCATGCAAAATAGCCGAGTGACACGCTTCAAGGACAGACGGTCTAAAAGTTTGTGCCGATATTCACTGAACATGGAAAAACAGCGATATTTCATTTTCCAGCACGGTTAGTGTCTTTAAACCAACATGTAGCTTATGAAAACCTTGGGTAAGGAGTCGATTGAGCGAAAACACAATGGTTGCACAAGCTGTGGGTGTGTGCCAAATCAATTATTCAGAATCTAAATGCAAACCTTGGAGAGGATGATTACTTTCAGTGAAGGGGAGGGCAAAAAGGGGAGGGGGGGCAACACAAAACCGATCTGTGAATTGCGGTTGACTGCATTGCTATTTGGAGGCAACACGTCATAACTGAGATTCCATGCTTAGCTCTGTTGTGAAATATAATCTGCAGTGTCTCTTGTTTAATTGCCGGTCATGCCAGAGCGGCACACTGAATGTAACCTGACTCGTTTAGTAAACAGCAGAGGTGTTGATCTGCTTTGTTAGCTACGGAACTGCGGGGACGATAAAAGACCGGTGCCGTTTTTACGCTCTTGCTGTGACTTGACGTGCTTAGAAACACATCTGTAAACTGGCGCAGGATGAGGGGGGTTAACACTAGACTCCCCAAATAAAAACAGAATGAGAGGAAGGAGGAGGAGGAAGAGGAGGAGAGTGACAGAGAGCCACAAAGACCTCAAGACAGACAGAGAGAGTCAACCAGAAGAACAGATATGTATTAGCAGCTGCAGGGGTGTTTGCACATGATGAGGCAGTGATCGGTCTAAAATTAAACCTCACCACGGATGGCGGCGCGAGAAATGGGCATTTTTATTCACACTCCAGACACACAGCGGAGCTCCACGTCGGGGAGCCTCCTTCAATAACAAAGGCTCCGGTTGCATCCCACTCCACGGGAAACCAGGAGCATCTGTTGTCTCTAAATAAGCCCGGCTTCATTCGATACAACAAAAGCTATTTCCTAAGTCCACAAAAAAAACAACAGTCTGTTTTGTTTCATGTTTCAGTGATGTATCAGGGTTTTGATTTTCAGTCAAGCATGTTTTTACTGTCAATATCCAAACAGGTTGGGTTTCAGGTGTGATTTTTTTGTGTGTTGTGGTGAAAAGTATTGGGTTTTTTTTTTTTTTTTACATATGGCACATCATGCACTGAGACAGATATAACATGCTCAAAATGGCAGAATCTGGAGCAGTGGGAGATGCAGAGACTGCACCGGAAAGGCGTGAAGAAATGGGCCCGTGGCCACTGCCAATCTAGATAAAGTAGACTCAGCTATCTTTGCAGAACAGCACAGTGGATGAATGCCTTAACAGAAGTGATGCAAGGTCGCTAGTTATCCAATTTGTTGTTCGACCGAGTACGACAACAGTTAACACACAGTGTAGGGTTATTTTACTGTAGTGGCATCTCATAAAGTAGATTCATCTTGGCTCGTTAATGGCCTGTATTACAATAACACCAGGTCAACTGTGAGAGAAACTGTGTGACTCGCGCGGGAAAGCTGAAAGGAGCTGCTGTGTGTCGGGGGGGGGAAACAAAGGCTGCCTCTCTCCAATCTGGGATGCAAACAGTCACAAGAAGTCATGCCTCTCTGAGCAACTTAACGAAAAAAATGTGTGACAATGACTGCACCCGAGTTACGGCTCGCCACGCTGCCTCATGGCGCCACCGCGCCGCAGACAAGAGCGCAGCAGGTATCTGTGTGTGTGTGTGTGTGTATGTTTTTGTGTTCCAGAGGGCAATCGTTCCTCACTGAACATCCACAGTAAAATGAGGATTTGTTTCATGTCACTGCTGTTTACAACACAGTCATGGGGTATGTAAGTGACTTTTCTAGCTCCTGTGCGTAGGTTTGAATGAGTCCAAGTGATAGTCTGTGACATGAAAATTGTGATGAGCTCCCTGATGAGTGACACATTTCACAAGTGAGACTGCTCAAGGACAAAAGAAAAATATTCAAATATGATATTAAAGAATGTCTTTTCTCAGCATGAAAGCACCATTTTTCATATTATATTAACACTTTCCTATTCACTCTTTATCTCTTTTTCTTTCACAAACACTGATGAAAGTTACAGCCCTAAATAATACCTCAGTGAATAAGCACTAGGCAGTCATGCACGTAGAGCCTGACCGATACTGGATTGTTAAAGGCTGATACCAATATTAGGAAATAAAAAAATTGCAATATCAACATATATCGACCGATATACATAAACACATTTTTTTGCAATGATTACTAAAATGCGGTTATAAAGATATATAATGGAGGTATGATAATTTACAGCAAAGTTTAGTGTATAACATGTCATCAGCTTGAATTTAGAAAAAGGACCAAATCTATATAAAATGCCAAAAAAAAAGCATTATCAAACAACATATATATTGATATTGACATATGTGTGACAGGCCAATATCGGCTGGCTGATATATCGGTCGAGTTCTACTTGCAAAGACACAAAACTGGTTGAAAAGCTTGTGTAAGAGCAAAGAGTTCTCTCAAGTAACTAACAATCTCTCTTTGATGCTGCCATTAATATGTGTCCTCTGTGATTACATTCTGACTAAAGAGAAAAAAAAAACAATGAAATGTGTCTCCTATACAGCGCACAGCAGCTATACACACCTCTGGGAATACCGCAACAATACAACAATAACAAATCCAACAGCTGCAAAGGAATTCAAGAAGATGCACCGAAAGGGAAATCTTTCTATAACTTGGACACTCAAGTCTCTCATTGTCGTGGACGAGCTCAAGACAACCGCTACTGTATTTGACTCTACAAACATGCTGTGTTCTGTACCCGCGCAATCTGTTGAGTATGAATCATGGCTGCTAAATATATAGTCTCCCCCCTCTCCCCCTCTCTGTACACAGCCATGACAAACTGAAGCAGGCAGGGAATAGGAGAGTCAACAACTATCTGACTAACATTCCCTCATGGTCAGATAGAATACACAAGCAGCCAATTTCCCTCCGCTCTCTTGTTTTCCCTGCCTGCTGGCTATGCAGTCCTTTCCCCAGATGTTATTTTTAGAAAAGCCCCCTAAACAGTATAGTGGAAACGAGCACTCTGGACCACAGCCACGCTGAACAGGTGCTATGCAGGACTAGTTAAGACTGCTGCTGGAGACTTTCCTCAAAAGTTGGTGAGGGAGAGAGAGTAACAGAAAGAGAGAGAGAGAGAGAGAGGCTTAAGAGCTTGTGGTATTCAAAGCTTGGATGTAATAACAGAGATGTAATGCAATAGCCCTGCAACAAATACTGCACCGTCCTCGGATTATATTTGTGTGTACGTTGTCTCGCAGTCACTGGATCAACATTTCTGAGGATGTCTATGTTATGTGTTGTTGTTAAAATGTTAAAGTGCTATTCATACGGTTGGCAGCCATGTTATTGTTAAATACAAGCGTGCTAGATCCGGTTGGAGACTTGTTTAACTGTTCAATATTCCACCACTGTTCCTTTCACACCAAAAAGATTTCATGTCATAAATGTCAAATATGTTATACATTTAAGATAAGAAATCAGGGACACTCCTTCCAGTCAGTCACATTATGATTATGTCTGCTAAAAGTTCATTTGGACAGATAATCTGCTGCTAATTGAGAACACTCCTGCAATGTTCAGTAGTGGGACAATCTGACCCAAAATCTGCCCAATTATCCTCTAATGTAGGGCCAGCATCCTGGAGGGGGGACGTGTGCCTAATTTGCTGTGTGTGTGTGTGTGTGTGTGTGTGTGTGAGAGTGTGCAGTGCATGCAACATTTTGTCATGCAACATCATGGTGGAACGCAAGCTTTTCTATTTTTTTCTTCAACATCTGTTAGTATTAAAAAAAAAAAAAAATTGGACACCAACAATTCTCTGGCACGGTTCATGACAGCCTGTAAAATGGACGAAAACAGCAGAGTCACATTTCACAACCAGAACGCGATAGCTACCTAGTTAGAATCAAAAATCCAATACGAACGTCAGGCGAAGAGATAATAGGCCTGTTCCAACACTCTACTGTATCGATGTGACATTTGCTTTTGTGATATGTGGGAAAAGTGTGTTGTGACACTTATGGCAACATCCTCCACTGTGAGTGCTGAGTGGGTGAAAATTGAGGATGAGGGGTGAAGAGGAGGTCGGAGTTAAGGTCAGAAAGAGGGTGGTCAAAACCAGAAATGCCTGCACATAGTCATTTGCTACTCATCAAATGACCCGAAGCATAGTCAACCAGCTACTATTATGATGGTAATTTAAAATTGTTAACATGCTGAATACTTTTTTATCCTGATATGCATGCCACACACTGGTGAGCTGAGAGGGATGTATAAGGATGGACAAACGGGTGGTTGTTACTCCTAACTCGAAGTTAAGAGTCTGTGAAAAGACACTGATCAGTCACTATTTACAGCAAAAATGCTTAGTCAAAAAAAAAAAAAAAACTTGTACAAAGTGCTGACTCTCACCCAGTGACAAACTCTGGCTTTCAAGTGAAGCCTGGAGGTGCAGCTGTCTTTAAGTTGTTAAGAGGACACGACAATTTTATTACAGTGGAGGAGGAACTGCAAGTTTCATACACCTTTTTTTTTTTTTTTACCTCATGTGCAAAAGGGAGCTTATCTATTATGTATGGCTGGTTACTATACAATATCACAATCCATAAGTAAAGCATTAATGCCCTAAGATTCAGAGAGCTGGGAGTTCACAGATAGCGTGCAGGGAAGGATGGTTGCCAGGGCTTGTGTGCGTGTGTGTGTGTGTGTGTGTGTGTGTCTTCATGTTTGGCCCAGGACAGAAACACAGTAAAAAACATGAATATTTTTCTTTCTTTGTTTCTGGGGCACCACTTTTATAAAGCAGACAGATGGTGCACCGGCTTTAAATGAACAGATGACATTTCTCTCCAGGCTTTTTAATACTTTAAATGTCTCCAACCTTGCAGTGAAAATAATCACACTTATGGATCCCCCTAATTACGTCTCATATTGCAGGAAGTTAAAAGGTAATGCGTCACGCCGACAACAACGGTCGACTTTCTTAATCAACAGTCCTGCAAGTCTAAGAGGGCCGATGACAGGCCGTTATATCTGTGTGAGTCGGCTAGAGTGCTGGCTGCTGTCTCTCCATTGTAATGAATGTACAGTATACAGGCTCTAGTGGAGCTGTCAGCTTCGACACAGAGAACACAGTGTGACAGGCAACACCCCTTTGCCAACACTCTCAGTACCACTCAGCTCTATACTACACTGCCAGCCTCTACGGATTGGCCTATACACCACTCAGCTTTTATGGGAAACTTTGCTGAACTGCAGTTTTGTGTGCGTGTGTGTGTGTGTGTGTGGGCTTGTCCACGCTACAACAGGATCTCTGGATCTGCCCTGTCCTCTCATTAACACTCTCCCCATGTAGACTAATCACACTCCCGTTGTGTCGCTGGTAACGTGGTTTAAATTCTTCACGCTGCGAAACGCTTCTCTTTCACTCACTCTCTCTCTTTTTCCATCCACATTCTCCACATTTAAAAGCCAGACGTCGGTTGGTGTTTTCGTTAATGCACGCTCATTACAATTAATATTCTGACAACGTGTGCGTGACTGTTTCCATAGTGACGAACCTAGTGCGAACTAAAAGGGAAAAAAGTGTTATTAAAGGAATAACAGTGGTAAACCTGTCTGCAGCAGTAATTTCAGCTTGTGGACGAAATTGCTTGGAATGGCATTGTACTGAATGAAAAAGGAGAAGCACTCAAGCTTCCATAATGTGGTCATAATGAGATATTCAACATAAAAGGGTCATTAGATAAAGTACTAACAATTCATCTGTTAGTATACTTGTCTGAGTTTAGTTGTTCTTAATGGGTAAACTGCATCACATGTCAAGTACTCAAACAAGCGATCAATCAATTAGTAACTCAATTCATTAGTGTGCATTTTCATTTGATTACTTGTTTAAATCGTGTGTCAAACACAGATGTTTGACCTTGCTTCCTGTTTCACAGATGTTAAGATTTGCTGTTTTTTTGTTATAACTGCACAATGAATGCCTTTGTGCTTTGGATGGTCGGTCAGACAATACAAGCTGTGTGTGTAGTACAGCTGAAAATATTAAGTCCATTAACCTATTAGTTGGAGAGAAATGTTATTGGAAATGTTATTTTGATAATGGATTCATTGTTTAGGCATGTTAAAATACCAAACATATGCCACTTCCAGCCTCTCATTTGTAATTAAATGTTCAAACAAAAACAGTTTGAAGTAGTCACCTCAGGGACTGATAATAGCAATAAACATTCTTAACTATTTTCTGATGTTTTATAAATTGGATTGAGAAAATAATCATCAAATTAAAAGATAATGGAAATAACTGTAAGCTGCTGTGTTAGCATCACAAACTGGAAAGTACTAAAATTCTGCAAATGTCTTCATGTTATTGCGTTTAACTTCCTTTGATCAGATAGCAAAATGTTGATTTTCCAGTTTAAGTGAAAGTCCCTTTGTGTGTAACTGCTTATACACAGGAAAAAAATGTATCGATTTCTTTTGTTAAATAAAAATTAAAGGTTAAAAAAAGATATTTCAATTCCTTACAATGAGGCACTAGAATAGTATTAGTATTATTTTTGATACCTTCATTTTGAATAAAGTGCATTCATATTGTTCCTTGTAATTTTCTAATATGGTAGAGGGACATTTTATTTCTTAAACCTAGACCTGTCATTTACCTATGAAAACAACTGTAAATCACAGTACTACACAGGTGTGTGTTCACAGATGGACACCAACAGCACCACGATGAAAAAACATCCTGCACTGTGAACCACAATAAAACTGCAACAGTTGCTTTGCCACTCTGTTGAAGTACTTTGATACACAGTTGATGGGCAACTGAAAAAAGGAGGTGCTGATTGAGCACCCTTCTCCTCCCCCTTCTCACTGTCACATGCATTGAGACTCCAGGCTCACTAATCACACTGTGATTCCTCCAGCCTTTGGTGTTATTTATGTTATTGTGCTGTGAGCAATATTTCTTTGCAAGTCAACGTTGGGGGTGCAAAGTAGTGTGTGTGTGTGTGTTGGAGGGAGGGGGGTAAAAAGGAGACATGATGTATGGCGTGGCAGGAGTCTAACTCTGCATTGGCTGGATCGATCGGTGATGATACATATACATAATGTATTCTGGCAGTAGCCACCACAACAACTCTGTGATTCATCTTCAGTGTGACAGTAATGCAACGCTACGACTCAACTGATATGTGCTGATCTGTATCACTGGATCACCAATGTCCATTCGTTTGTATGACGCAATCACCGTTAATTAATGAAATAATCTTCAGACCGCCTCACGAGAAAGTTCACGGATAGGAAAAGCAACATGAGCGTCGGAGAAGAACACAGCGATGTCGTCGACCTTTGTGGTACAACATGGCGTCGCCCCATGCAGCCCTGGTACTCTGCATCTCAGGCAGCAACACTAACCTCTCAGGTTACAGCTCCGATCAATAGCGGGAGAAGTGATGAGGTCAGCTTGGAGAAACACAAACTCTGCATTATCAGATCTTCTTATTGAGCCAAAAGCAAAAAAAAAAAAACAGGTCTGTTGAGGAGTTAAGATTTGAACAGTCATAAAACTTTCTCTCTGGTTGATATATTCAAAAGCATCCCGTACATAACAGAAGATGCATTAGAATTAGTGGCAGAAACATGCTCGAGTACTGTATAAATAAAGCAGCTATTTTGAGCAGTGGCCTAAGTGACAATTAAGGGTTAATATTAAATGCTGACATGAAGTGTTACAGCAGCACCTGAAGTCATAAGGTCAGCAAACTCTCACAGTAAAGTCTGCCAACATTAGCTACCGTATGCTACTAGTCACACTGGACCGAGCCAGGCTGCTGCAGCAAAACTCCAGAGTGTGTTTAAATGAGTGTGTGTGTGTGTGTGTGTGTGTGTGCACATTTAATTCCTCAGGACTTTTTTATTCCTTACATGACCATACTTTAAACTCTCAGAGGGAAATATCGCACTAAAAGCTAGACTATGTAACTAAAGAAGACACATTCTCCCTCTTACAAATGAAAAGTTTTAAATTATCAGCACTAAAATGTATCATTGCTCGCTTCAATAGACTCTGGAGTTTTGCTACTAAAGCTGTACTGGGTCTAGTATGACCAGCAGTTTATGGTGGCTAAAGATAGCTACTGTTAGTTACTTAGTCACTTCAGTTCAATTCACAATTACTATCAAAACTGCAGGTTTTTTGCATATTAAGTGATATGATCTTGATCAGCTGCAACATTAGAATGCTCTTCATATGTTGATTGTTGTTACTTTACATTAAAAACATCTGGAAACTCCCACAGCTGCATTAATAAAGCTGATCAGAAAACTTGGTGATATGAGTCATCAAAAAAAAAAAAAAAACAACTGCAGTCTAACCGAAGTGTACAAGCACGCCAAACAGACAAAGAGGTTGTATCATCACGCACCTTCCATCTAGCCACACAAATCCACTGAGATCAAGACGGGGGGAAAAATGAAGGCAAGCATCTCTTCAAATCTATCTGCATGACTAGCTACCGCGCGGGGGGGCCTGACAACTTGATGAACTGTCTTCCTGCTTAGCAATAAAACAAAACTCCTTCTTCTAAACTGTTTTAGTGCCAAATGTTGATCCTTTTTCAATAAAGCAAGCTTAGAAGGGACAAGTGTCCAAAAAAGAAAACATAGTTGAGAAAGTGTTTGTGAAACTTGCTATCTTAAGATATGAGTGGTCAGGAAGTGAACTACACTTTTAAAAACCACTGGCAAAAAACAAACCAGATAGGAAGAGCTTAGTCAAATGTCCACAGATGCTAAAAGACAATCATTAACCTCAGGGGCAGCCTGCGGACTGTCTGTCATTTTTGGCAGTTATGCTTTTCATATATAAACCAAGCAGTGGCGCCACTGCAGCCCCCACACTGACCCGAGTGTGGTCAGAGCTGAGATCACGCTGAACTTCATAGCACTTACTCTAGAAAACTGACAATATGTGCTTTGGGCTGTTGTAAAAGTCAGATTGTGGAAACAAGACAGTTCATACTAATGATATGCAAGGCTGCATTAGACCCCCGGGCACTGAAGCTCATGTCCCCCGAAACAACTTTTATTTATTCTGATTGGATAACACTGCTATGTTGTTGGGTGGAAACAATGTAACTCCATACTAGGTTTCTGACAGTGACCATAAATATCTACTGTACATCAAGAGTATGGGTCAAGCTTTGTATTATATTTCTATCGAGCGTATCATTCTTCCATCATCAAGGGCCTTTTTTTCTGTTAAAGCACTTGAACAGACATCACCTCATTTTCATTTAGAGCTTAAACAAACTGGAATTTAACTTAAAATCAGAAGTAGAAATTTCAGCAGGCCTGTCACAATAATGATCAAATTATGGTACATTAACATAAATATCATGTCTTTTTCACAATACTTAAGCCTATATTAATGACATCATCGGAGCTATATATTGACTATATATATATCCATACTTCACATTAGCAGCTAAGAGGCTATGTATTGGAATATTATATTATTATATTCATGCATTGTTCAACAAAAGCAGCTATCATGAGAGGTTTCATGGAGCTGAAAACTTCAGAGGTTGCTCTCCTTAAACTGGTGTTGTTGTTCCTTTTATAATCATTAACCAAACCAACTATGATTACCTAATCCCAGTGTTAAATAACCACAGCTGTCATCGATGATATATTATTGGGAGTTAAACAAACACACCACTTAAGAATAATGCTTGTGTTGAACAGTTTAAACGTAGTGGGCATTATTAGAGTCTGCCTAGAGGGTAGAGCAAAAACTCTTAACTGTATTTTAATAGGATGACAGTGTCAACACACAATTATTTTACTTGTCCTAACCACAATCATCTCAGACTGCATGGAGCTCAGCTTGCAAATATTTGTATTGTTTTTTTTTTAATTCCAAGATGCCATGCAACCTTTTATTGCTCAATATAAAAAGTTAATATTTTATAGAGAACAAATCAGTGTTTATTGTCACAACTGAAATAAAGTGGTGATCTCTGGTGTAGTAAAACTTTAAACTGCTTCGTCGACCGATCTGGCTGCGGCAAATATGGAGTAGAAAACAGCCGCATTTTCCCAGAAGCAATTATGTTCCCCGCAGACTCCCGTTTCTGAGAATGTTTGAAGAGTTCGTATTTCATCATGAGAAATGGCATCACCAGGTGTTCCCTCACCTCCCGCGGGCGAGCGACACAATCATCTGTACACTTGATCAAATGTCTCCTCGAGTAGGCTCCCCGCTGATTAGCTTAGAAATGACAGTGAAATCCTTCCGAACCCGAATTGGTGAAAGGAAAAGATGTTCTACCGCGCCGTGATTAACACCGTCTAAGAGGAGGAGGAAGGGACAAACAGGTGGTTTTGTAAGCAATAAAACCCAAATATGAGGTTCAAAAACATAATTCTGGAAAACTGCGGGCGAGGTCGTATCAGTGCTCTTTTACTAGTCGGTGGTTTTATTGCTGTGATGTACTTAAAAAGAGGGGAATTAGCAGCACAGGTGTGGAGTCGTCAGGAAAAAGAAGCCACGCACCACTTACTTGGTTTTCTTTTTCAGAGATGCAGAAAGATACAGTTGAGTCACTCAGAGCTGATCTTAATTACCTTCCCTTAAATGTCAACTGTGCTTAGCGTTGGCACTCATCATCTGGCCTCTATGAAACATCTGCTG
>JANJYP010086306.1:0-15107 GCA_024605115.1 Rastrelliger brachysoma | reverse complement strand
CCAGCTTCTGTCTGTACTCAAAGGTGGCTCTCATCTTCTTTTTAAGCATGGATTTATCTGTTGAGTGTCTAATTATAGAGAGTGCCTCCCTGCACTCCTCACTGAAGAGCTGTTCACAAATTAACAGATCTTCTATTGGGTTGTTGGGCTGTCCTGAAAATTAGGCGTGGGACACCCAAAGTAACCATGGTGGTTACGTTGGATTATTTTGTGTCTCAAGATACCCAGTATTGGACTCATGATCATAGTGATGTTACTGCTCATATATGCACGCACAAACCAAAAGCTCAGTCATAAACATCATAAATATTAAGCAGAAACATAGTCTAATGATATAAGCACTACCACGCCATTTTTGGACTTCAAAGCAATATATTTATTATGCATTAGTGCGGCCCTTGGACATATGGAAAAAGGGTCACATCTACCAGTTACGGGTTGGGATCCACCTTTTGAAACAAAATATTTATTACATTTGTGTCCAATCCATGCATATTTTTATCGGTTATTTTATGTGATTTCTGCACCCAGAATGTTAACCATCTGTCTCTGTGTTGCAGCTGACAGCTTTTAAATTTTTTTATGCTCTTTGAATATGTCTTAACCTCTTGGATAGGACCTCAGAACAGTAATAACCCACTGCTAAAACACTTAGCAACTATTAGCTTCACACTTGTGCAAATCAAATATCTAGTTTTGAAATTAAGCTGTGTTAAATTCCACTTTAGTTTGACTTATTACCACAAATTGGCACAAGTTGCGTGGTAATAGTTTAAGTGCTACGAGTCTTAAAATCAAATACATTTGTAGATGGGTTCAAGGTTTGACTGTCTGCTTCAGTGCAGTTCAGCTCTCACAGTCTCCTCTTCCTATACTTTGTGAAAGTATAATAGTTGAATCTGATGAAATGGAAGAAACTGGTGATGCTAGGGGATTGGGAATAAAGTTGATCTTCAAGATCTAAAAAATGATCCACAGAGGAATAAAAAAAAAAAAATGCATGTTCTGATTCATAGGAATAATATTAAAAATGAATGATAACATGACATCAAATCATATCAAACATGATAAATATAACATAAAATGCCACATTAAATAAATCATAGCTTCAGTTGTCAACATTATGGAAAATGCATTGAGTTTGTTTGATTTATTTAAAACTGTTAAATAAATTGGTATGAGTCTCCAAAAATATTGATGTGACTATTAGACCACTGAGTCAATTCTTCCAAATTTTCAAAACCTTACCTGAGAGTGGGTTCTGGCGGTAACCAGCCTTGAAGTTTTGGACCCCTGACTTCATTAGCTCTTCAAGTATGTCTGCATCAACCTCTGTACCTCATGTATCAGTCAAGATGAAACTGGAGAAAAGCAGTTTCATCACTTTGTGAAACTTTTATGTATTTTTGGACACCTTCATATTCTACATTGGCCAGTATTTCCTGAATGCATTTTAATAAATGGATGAGAGGTTAGCTCTTTGCATACTGTATCTGGTCCATTGTAGTTAAAATGAATAAAGGAATAATTAGGTGAGCGAATATTACATAAGTATCTTGAAACAAGAAATGCCAGGAGAATATACCAATATATCTGCAGTTTTTGAATAGAACCTTAGTTCTATAAGTTTTCCTTTTATTGAGACTTTATGATACACAGAATTACATTTTTCAAGACAGATTGCAAAGTTAATATTACAGAGTTACAAGAACTACACAATTTCACATGTTTTTAAGTTAATTAGAAAACTCGTTCCTGTATACAACTGACAGAATGGGATTAGCAAAGATTCCTCAGAAAAGAACTCAAACTCAAATCCTGTGTTTCATTAAGTCTAAAAAGTTCAATTGTGTTCAATTCATAAGTCCAAAATAGCTCCCTTTTTAAGAGCCGGTTAATCAAGTTACCCTCTCTTGAGCCGAGTCTTATTCTTTCAATGCAGATAATGTTTGAAGAAAGTGCATATAGTGCATAACATGGCACCCTTATGCTCAGCAACTCGCAGTTTGAGGTTTCATGCCTACATAACATGCATTGCCATTTCAAGGTATAAATGACGTGCAAACACAATTAATGAATTATTTTATGATTCATTTTTCTTTCCTCTATTGGTGTGATTAGATGTCTTAATCAAGTGTGTTTGAAGAGTGTGCATATTTTCCACATCTTGAATTTCCACACACATGTTAAGAAAGCCAATTAGTTTGTACAGGTTCTTTACACATTGGGCTGACAACAATATCTCTGACAAGCAAAAACGAGGTCTAGAGGATGACAAATGAGTCAAACTTTCCAAGATTTTCCATCATTTGGCTATGCTGTTTTTATGCTTACACATAAAATAAAGAAAGCAAATTACAAAATACTATGCACTGTAAATAGCAGTAAGCCAGCTTTGAAGGCACCTGAATCTACAGCAAGATAACACTGTCATGATGTGGACATAAATTCTTCACCTCAATCTTTATGTAGCTCTGTAGACACACACAGGCAATGCCTCTGTGACTGTGTGTTTGGTGTGGTGATTTCCAGAGACACATTACTTGGGTTGTTTGTACAATATAATATTGATGTTTCCTTCTGACTCACCAAAAAGACAATGTGGTATATGGTTAGACACCATAGCCAGAGAGACAGCTGGGTGCTGATCAAATTCCAATGATTGATTAAAGAGAAAGAAAAGGGGGCGCAAAAATAAGATAAATAGTCTGAAGCCTTTTTATAAGTTAACTATATGGATAAGTTAATGATTTGTCTCATTCTCATGCCTGTGTGAGAGAAACACAACACAGAGGAGGCATAGTGCTCCTCTGTGTTGTTATTAACATCATGTCTACAACAGTGGAGAGCTAGCTCCGGGGAAGGACACCGTTGTTCAACACACTGAGAAGGCACATGATTTTTGAGGTGAAAACAGACTAAACACCAAGTTATTTGCTTCAGCACAGAACTGGTTTAAGTTAAGTGTTGCAGTGTGTGTTGGTTAATGATGATTGCTGTGCTGCTAATGTTAGCGGCTGAGTGACAAAAAGTCCAGATGAAATAGCAATATCTAATCAGAATGTTAAAGTATTTCATTTACTTACAAAACAATGTGCAGTTAAAACATTATGCCAAATACATCAACTGACTCTATCCATAGTGCAATTACCATTACTTTTGCTCAAATTTGACCACTGCTCTAAATTCGCTGTGTAGTTACAGAAAGAAGATAGACAATTTGTGTGCACATTAATAACAGTTCCTCTGTTGTCACATCTGTCCAAAGTTTGACTTTCATTTTAATATATCACAAACCTCTTTTTTTAACTGAGCCCAATCAGTACAGTCTCAGCAATTGAAGTTATATGTCAAGACATTTTCTTTCCCTCATCTGGTCTTTACCAGTTGCAAAATGAGACACAGTTTGGATGCCCCTATTATAGCTTATCAACAGAAGTCTGTCTATGACATGCAAATTAATTTGGCATAAAAAAAAACTCCAGAGAGAGAAAATAAGTCACACTCTGCACTCTCTGCATTGCTTTGCCTGATCATTATAATGACTGCTCAGTCTACATAAATCCTCAGTATTTGTGCATGCAAATTTCTAACAACCCCATGATCACTAATGTCAAACTTAACTTGAAGTTAATTCTAGGTCAGCAACCATAGAAACTTTGAAAATATAGTTCGCTTCGCATGGAAAGAAAAAAAAACAAAAAACAAAACAACAAATGCTATTGATTCAGTACTCACCAAAAAAAACTACTTTAGCTCTACTAATTACTTTTTTGGTCATTTGGGGACAGAAAACTATAACAAGCAGAGAATCAAAGTTTTACACACAGTATGAAGTCATCATAGCTAATATACTAGAAAACAGTTGTGTCTTTATAAATCCAGGATGCATAAAGAAACATTAGCATTAGCTTGATCTGATGTATGCTGGTGTTTTCACATTATATGGATAAATGTGCACTTTTCTTAGGTGATATAAATTGCGGTACATTTAATTTCTTGGATGTCTTATGTCACATTGCAGCAGAACTCATAAAAAATGTATTGAAACAAACAAAAATGTTTTTTTCTAATGTCAAACTTGAGCAGTAAACATATATTTTTTTCTAAAGTCAGTGGGAACTTTTAAGGCTTTGTTTGTTTAACCATGATCTCTGATCCGTCACATTCACAAAGCAGTGATACACAAATGCCTCAACAATTACCACTTATGAATACTGTTATGCTTTGCTTTATATGTCTGATCGTATTAAGTTGTCACTTCATTCAGGAACATTTTCTCAAATGTTAAAGTCTTCTTGGCACAACTTAAACTACTAATTACACAAATATCCAGAATATACAATACAATGTTGCATCTGTATTCACACATTTATTATAAGGCATGCATATTTTTTAATTTTAAGTAAGCTGACAGGGACAATTAGAATATTTGTAAAAATAAACACACCGCTCACTGTTCCATAGCTAGATCACAAATTAAACTATTACATAAACCAGCAGCTCGAATAAACAGTATTTATGGCCATGACATAAAGCAATTTTCTTCTTTTTGGAAGACTTATAGAGCAGAAGTTGTTAAAAGTATTGTAGTTTTTTTTTAATCCATTCATCCATTATGCCAGCCCTACATCTCAGAATGAAGGAGTTATATAGCATCTATGTATAAAACATGAGCAACACATCTTAAATAATAGGGTGAGATTATGTAGGGTTTATACATTTTATCTCACCTTGACAACTGTTAAATCACAAGTTTCCACCCCATCTGCCTTCTGCATAGACTGCCACTTCTGACTAGACTGACACAAGGTTATATAACTCCGCCCGTCAGGCCTGCGACCCCCCCCCCCCCCCCTTCTAAACCACTGCATGCATAACAAAGAAGAAACTGATGTGATTTGGACTTTTCACCCTTATAATATTCTTTTTTTTGGTGATAGGATATTTATTGTTTGAAAACTTGTTTTGTGCTATATTATGACAGATTCCTACATACTCCCAATGTTAAAAGAGCAGAAGACGAATGCCAGATTGTGGATGCATTAAAGATGCAAGTTCAAATGACTGACCTAATTTTTTCCAATAATCTATTTGCTGCTATTCAGATTTATAATGTTTAGAAAAAAACATCCATCCATCCATCCATCCATCCATCCATCCATCCATCCATCCATCCATCCATCCATCCATCCATCCATCCATCCATCCATCCATCCATCCATCCATCCATCCATCCAGTGTTCAACTGACATTCCTGGAGCCTGTGTTTAAAATACGCATCAGATGTTGTGTGAGTCAAAGCCACAATCACTGAAGTTTTTTCAACAACTTTAATGCACCTCTATCCTGTCTCCGTTGAGTGTGACACGGTTCAAAATTGAAAAAAAAATGCTGCTAGGCTACCAAAGACGACTAAGCACATGTCGGACTATACTTGCTCTAATTTACCCCTCTCTTCCTGTAGTTGTCTTCTGGTGTTATATATCTATTGAACTGATTCATCTAACACTATCTTATACCTGAGTAAAGGTATATCTGATTGTTAAATCTGAGCAATTGTGACCTGACAGGCTCAGGACCCCCCTGGCCATTCTGTAGTCTAGACTCAAGACCAAAGGCAATTCAGTCTTTGCTTTCCAGGCCCCCAGGCTTTAAGAGCATTCTACCTGAAGAGCTTAAATTGGTGAAGTCAATGCACCTCTAGTTCCTTCATTAGATGTCTCTGCACAAAGATATTAGCATATACTCAAATCATTATTAATATATTTCTTTATGACTATTTCATTGTTGTTGGACATTCTAGGATTTTCTAATAAGAAAGATAATTTAAAATCATCATATTACAAATTACTCTTATCTTTATCGTATTCTAGATTTAATAAAAGAAAACATATTAATGATGATACTGTGTGTATAATTTATTTTTTTTTCACTTAACCTCATTGTAACCTGAGATGTCCAAATCTAAGATGAGAGTTCTGTAATGATTTTGTGGAAAGAAACAGAAACCATAATGATACTGCACTTAACGGTTGCTGTCTGTGAAATCACTCCACTTACTATATAGTGTGCTGTATTTTCCCCTTCACCATTTCATTAGAGCGTCTGAATTCTAGGTGTGTGTGTGAGTGTGTATATCGCTATATAGTGTCCTCAAAAGTTCCACAACAGAATGAAAAACAGCAGGGTTCACTCCTTTCTGCTAACAATTCCACAATGTGTTTTATAGATTTAAAAATGACTGTCAATGATGATCCAAAATGACAATTAGTATGTTTTTAAAATCTCACTCTACTGTTCATTATAGATTTAATAATAGATTGTCTATTATATGAGGAGAAGGGAATGTGTGAGGAAGTGATTTTGGACACAGACAGTGTCTTAGCTCCAGGCTTCTGTGATTTTGTTTCCCATGCACTACTGCTTGCCATTTGTAAGCTGGTGTTGATACTATAGGAGACTATTTCAACCTCTGTGGTGTGTAACAGTATTTGCCCTACAAATATTTCAGTAAGCACACCGTGTTGTGTATATATACCAACAGTGATTTACAGTAAGATGTTTGTCCCTTTACAACATTCAGCCAATGTGCTGTTAAGTTTGTACTCTACTTGTAATGTGCTAACATTACTGACTCCCACTTAAAACCCTATCACACACCATTTAGTAGTTAAATCAGAGTATTTTTGTATCTTCAAACATGTCTGGAGGGAACCTTTAAATGCTACTTTTTGTTCACATTTTTTGAACGCCTGCTGAGTCATTGGCAGCTCCTGCACATTCACTGCTATGTTCGAGCCACATCAAAGAAAGAGGAGGTTCTAACTAGCGTCGACTGTCTCTGTTTCTCGGGTCCACTTGTGGTGATGGTAAAGAGCCTCTTTGTGAAAATTAACAAGTAGTCATGTGACCTCAGCACTGCTTACATTATCCCATGATTTGAATCACTACGCAGAGTAACACACAGGGAGCGTTCAAATCACAGATGGGACAAAGCAGTCCGCCTCCTAGCTGGTTCACTGCCTGTGTGGCCAGTGGAATTAACATGATATTAAGGAACTATTTTAGTTCCTGCCTACATATTACACCAGTTTGTTAGTCTCAAGCAAATATTGATACCCCATTCTGAACAATATCCCTGCAGGCGACAACTTAAAACATATTTCTTTCTTTGGTTTTAATCACAATTATCACCAAGTACACACATCAAAACAGACATCAAGGATATACTGTGATTTTCATGCAAAATTAATTTTAAGTTCAGTTGAGTTGTAAAAGTTTGGTCTATTAAAGCATGGCACGTCGTTGATACAAATGTGATTCACAGCCCTGATAACTGCTTTAAAAGAAACATATTGTTTCCAGTGTTTTGCAAGCTGTGCCAGGTACAGGGGGCATAGATAATGAAGAGTTTTTGAAACTATATGTCCAAGCTTAAGTCAGCAGAAAAAAACTTACAGGACTTGGCCTGCAAATTTTATCCCAAATAATGCTAAGGCTTGCCAAGTATCCCCCTTTTTTAAAGGTATACCCTAGTGTACTTCAGCTTGCAAGGGCAAGGCTGGTCAGTTTTGCAATACAATGTATAGTAGTGACTGAGAGACTGTACAAAGAATGCTTGAGAAAGATTAATGCTTCAAACTTTAAACTCGTTTCAAGCAATGAAGCAGCAGTTTTCCTCCCTGTGAGATATAAACTCACTCTAGGGTGTTTTCTATAGATAAGAGTAAATTTTCTGCTTCAGTGCTAGTTGCACTTCAGTTGAACTAGACTAATTTAGGCATATAAGTCTAAAATCAAACAAACAACCTGACAAAATAGCTTTGCTTGTTTACAGTTAAGGTTCAAGACATCATGATTAACCCCCAAGTTCAAGTCATGGTATGCATGTGGTTTTGGTGCAAACTAGTGAATTCAAATCTTTGTGATATCTTTTATTGCGGCATGTAGAAATTTTTAGGATTGATCTCCTCGACAGTCAAATAGGAGTTCTAAATGAATGTAGATTTGTAATTCGAATGGCATTCTGTTTATATTTTATTTATTTCTTGTTGTCAAGTATTCCTTAAGGATGAGAAATATCCCAGTACGTAAAACGGAAGAAATCCCATTGGTAAGTCTAATTAAAATTTGGAGGCCAGATGTTTTGCCTTCTCTCTTTTCCCCAATGTATTCTATTGGCAGCACTGAGCCTCTGTATTTTTCAAGAAGCTATTTGGATGCACAATAAAGCAAGAAAAAATTCTTTCATTTTCAGCCAGTGGATATTCTTATATAGATGCCATTTGCTGAATGTTTTTCATTCAAAATGCCCTATAAGACCACAAGGGTATGTACTGTTAAAGGCCTGCGCTCATATTATTTCTTTCTGCTTTATTACCAACACAGTCATCAATAGTAAAAACACTGTATTTTTGTCTCTTGTATTGGAGGTCTGCCATATTGGCCCATATTGAAGAGAGGAAAACAATTATTTCTTTAAATGGTTGAGTCATTAGTGGCATGAGATAATTCACCAAGGCGATTGTTCTTTGAGCCATGGGGTTTAGAAATAACTGGTGCTATTGTTTCACCTTGCAGCAATCATAAATCTGCTAATGTTTAACACATTTAAATTGAGGACTTATCTTTCATATTGGAAAATCTATAAGCATATTGTGCCACTATAAACCTATCTTATATCCCTGAGTAGGAAGGCTTCTATTTTCTTAAAAAAAAAAAAGAAAAAAAATCTATTACCTACAAATTCCACAGGATGTGGACAAAATAATAGAAATGCCTTACAAAAAAACAAAATCAATACGGCATCACTGTGAGCAACAGCGTCAACTATTCCCACAGAGACCAATCAACACCTTTTCTCACTCAATCTCAACAACAGTCTAAGCTTTACAAAGATGCTGTTTGTTGCAAGCTAATTGGATTGCATTAGATTGTTACTGTAAACCATTNCAACAGCGTCAACTATTCCCACAGAGACCAATCAACACCTTTCTCACTCAATCTCAACAACAGTCTAAGCTTTACAAAGATGCTGTTTGTTGCAAGCTAATTGGATTGCATTAGATTGTTACTGTAAACCATCGCAAATCATCTTTCTGTTTTAGAGGTCAGGTAAAAAAGCTGTAAGGTATACCATAAATCAAGGTTTCACAGTTTTGTACCGAATCACAACCTGGAACAAGTAGAATAATCATATTAAGTGCAACATTAGACCATATTGATCTTATTTTCCTGCAGGTGTTACAATCAAAATGAATTTTAAATTACACTTAAAAATTCAGCGGGATGTTTATGCATGACTTGAATAGCACTGATGATTGCTTTGCTTCTGACCCATGCGGCCTCAGATGATCTGATTTAACGGTTTAACCAGGTCTGACAGATGAAATGTGTAGGTGTACTCCTCTTTATTTCATGTCTTAATATTGAGTGTGAAAAAAAAAGAAGTCCAAATAAGGATTAGTTGTTAAAAACCTTTTGCACTGTATGCTGTCTAGACACCAAGTGAAGCAGAAGACGCATTGAATTGGCACAAAGAGAAGCACAGAAAGTGAACATGTATCATCAAGGACAAGATTTTTCAATTTAAAACAGATTGTTAGGGAATGAGTTTCAAAGTGTGGCTAGCCATGGCGATGTGCAGTCACAAGAATGAAATACTTATTTAAGGCGTGCTTTAAGTGGTAACATAATTCTAAGATTGCTCCTAGTGGAGTAACAAGAGAGATTAAGAACAAAAAAAATATTGTCTGTGGGTGTGATGTGGGATATTTTCCCATCTTGGTAGCACTTTATTTAAACCTTCCCCTCTCTAGCATTTAAAACAGACTATATTAATGTATAATGTTTAAAATAAGTATAGCTTCTCCTTTTGAGGCATTTTTTCAGTTTAGACAGCCCATCTCAAACCACCGCCTCACTCTCTCATGCCATACGCCTCTCGGTTTAACATATATCCAACGCCCCTTTATAATCATGGAGGCGTATAAGCTGTCAGCGCTCTGCTCACAGTTTGCTGCTGCATACCCGCGCCGCTTGCATGCTTGCTTCCTGCTATGCTGCTACCGCTGCTGGTCATATAACATTTACAAAAGCTCCGCCCCTCCACCCCAGTATCCACCTGTAGGCCCCGAGTCGATGTTCGTCTCGGGAGGAAGTTAGTATCGTTACCCCCCTCCTCCTCTTCCCCCGCTCCCTGCTGTGTCAGATCAGTGTTTCCTTGTAAGGAATCATGAGGTCAGAGCCTAAACACTAATGCTGCACATATGCTACATTTAAATCATTATACACCATGTGAGCTGTCTGACTACTATTTAAAAAAACACAAAGAGCTTAAAATTCATCAGGATTATCTTTCATGATGCGCACTCAACCCCAAAACAGACCTTTCCACATGAGTCACACGAACAGTTTTACAGTGTTATAAAGTGTTATAAAGCAACCTTAACCTCTTAATCTCAGGCCCTCTTTTTTGGATTTTTCTCAAATTGCACTGTATCTACTTTAACGGCTCCTGTGTCATACTTTAACCTATCATGACATCCTTTTTATCCCTGAGAGCTGAGACCTTGAAAAACATTTTCAAATCGTCAGAATGACTCTGTGAAACTCTGACAGCTGCTACAAAATGTCCCGGTACCGGGTCGTGTGATGATAGAGGGGTTAACCGTTTGTACACATGTGCAGCAGGTATAAATGTATACATGAACTATTGAAGCCATGTGATATGTTATACAGTGTTATTAAGCATTCATTAACTACATATCGACACTTCACAGGTACAAAAGACATTTTATATATTTGTTTTATGTTGCAAGCTCTTGAGTTTTAGCTAAGTGATACTAAAAGAGATGTAAATTCAAAACAAACTAAATGACCCAGCTGCACAATAGACTCACTATGTGTTTTGCTACAGTGCATATGCAACCAAAGATTATTAGTTTGTCTGACAAGGACTACAGTGTTATCACCAAAAAAAGAATAGAAAAAAAAAACAAAACAACTATGCATCCAAATGTTGAAAGATACGTATATTTTTTGCTATTATCTCATATGTATTATAAATATGGTGTTCATTAAATTGACTTTAATAAATTGAGAATGATAAAGAAAAAAATGATTTCCTGCTGTAGCCTATGCCCAAACTTCTTAAAAAGCCTGAATCTGATTTTGAACATTATTAAACTCATGGCAGCAAAATCATATTTTACCAACATCTAATAATGAAAAATAACAATGAAGTTAATACAGAGGCTTTTCATCTGTTCACTGGTGCCTTTCTCTTTGAAAACCCATAATATTTCTAAGACATTTTTTTTTGGTGTTAACTTTTATATGGAGTACTCATATTGGATTTAGTACCAGTGTGTGGGGAAATCTTTCATATTAAAAGCATATCATTCATATATTTCTCACCTGAATGTAAAATGAAAAAAGGCATCCATCTCTTTGCATCTGAAAATGTAAGTTTTAAAAAGTGGGCTCAGTCGCTTCAAACACTGCAGCTGTTTGGAACATTATCTACAATTGAACTGTGAACCTAGATAACAAAGGGAGTTAATAGCATCACAGACAAAACCAAGCATGTCGTATGATTAATAGAATCATATGAGGGAGGAGAACGGTGCAACATTCTGTGCAAATTACAGTCAGCTCTGTATCTCTACCACATACTGATCAATCCCATCTCCCTTCATGCAGCTTAAGTCTTTTCTATACACCGGACAAATATTAATGTCCTGCCATTAAAGCCCATCAATATTACTTTAAATAAACATTAATAGCTAATCTAAAATACATAAATCAATTATGAAAATAGCTGAATCCCAACCTGTTTTTCTGCTATATATTATTTTATGAGTGCTACCTGGCTCTGTGCTAGCACATAGGTATATTAAACAAGATATGTATGTAGCCTGTTAACTCTGTTACATCCACGTGTGTCTTTTCTTCTCCATACAATAATCTTTTGAGGCTGTGCAGATTTTACCCAGTTAGAATTTTGCCAAGTGAATGCTACTGTACCTATATTAAAGCTCATGGCTAAGAGCTTTGGGAACACTGTTATTTTCCTTCAAATCACATCAACTAGAGGATAAAAACTTGAACCATTTCCACTGCTATTAGACTAAAGCTGTAATCAGCTGAATGGTTTGGCACCATACATAGTAAATAAGAAAAATACAAGTTTGGAAAATGAGACAAAATGACTTGATCCACAATTGAATTAGCTGAGGCCCTAATTTAGACTGCGGAACTAGATGAATACTGCCATTTGCTAATCTATAGAATTTATATATGACTTTGTACACAATTTAATCTTTTTAAAAAGCAAGGCCAAATTGCTAAGTAGCTNTCTCTCTCTCTCTCTCTCTCTCTCTCTCTCTCTCTCTCTCTCTCTCTCTTTTGGGGGGTGGTTAGCAGCTGTACTGTGCAGCAAATGACTGCAGGAGTGTTAGAAGTCTACTGTTTCACTACCACTATTGTTGCTATTATTGCATGCCTAACTGTCAGGATCTTATGGATATAATCCAAACCCGGTGGCAAACATAAACAATGAGAAAAAGAAAGGAAATGCAAACTACTTTAGCTCCTGGCAATGTTAAACACACTGTAACCCTCCCCACCTACTATATACCAGAAACAGACTTCCAGCACTGCTGCATAGAACCTAGAATAAAGATAATTATGCACGAGTATAAGACACACAGACATGTTTACATGACAGCAACAGGGGTACTAAACCCTGCAGTACAGCACACTCATTACGGAATCTTCATTTTAAATAAGTATTCATAGATTCTTTGTTTGAAGTCCAGTTTTGTGATAATGAAGAAACTATTTGTAAAGCAACTTGTTTTCTCCCAAATTCAGATATTGCTTTTTCTACAAGAAGGAGGAGTGATGCCGATCCTCCCACCTTTTAATACTGTCTGCTTGCTCAAGAGCCCCATTGTGTTCACGGTGTGGTATGTTCTCCCTATGAATAAGAGCTCGGAGCAGAGGATGAACATAAAACAAATGCCGCACACTTAACATGCGGTGATGTGATATGAGGGGAGTTCAAGGCAAACGTCAAAGAATACATGCACTTGTGAGTCTGGCCTTAACCATCACTTTAACCCCACCCTTTCTGACTGACTGAGCTTTTTGTTTATTCTTCTCACCTCCTCCTCCTTCTCCTCCTCCTCCTCCTTTTTTTAACACTTAAGTACCTATCTTCATGCTAAGCTCCCCCACCTGTCTCATCTATAATAATGTTTGGAAAAGATAAACAAGTGTGCATGAGCTGAAGTGATAACTGAATTGACAGCTGCTGGTGGAAATAGCGGATAAATCGTTCAGCCTTTGTAACTGCCAATCAGAAAAACACACACACACACACACACACACACACACACACACACACACACACACACACACACACACACACACACACACACACACACACATATCTACACATGGAGCAAAATCATGACAGGAATGATGATGAGTTGTTCATGTGGCGCTGACAGCTTTATAAACACATCTCTTTTAAATCTCTTCAGATGCCAGTGTGCCATTAAGAAATCAGTTGACCGTTAACACATTTCAGTTGTTCGATCATGTCAACCCTCAGAGAATTTTTCTCCTTGAGCTAGATTTCTTATTGACATGAAAAACATCAGATTAACAGGTTTTAAAAGAGAGATTTGTGATAATATCAGTTGTTAAAAATGAAGATATGTCTTAAACATGTCACCAAACAGAATAAAAACATGCACATTAGGCGTTTGCTGTGCTGTCTAAAATTGAGATTAGCATCTTTTATGTTTAAGACTAAATGTAATTAGTATATTTGGCAGACTTCTACAATGATGCAGCCCTGTGTTCATTAAGACGGTTTACAAAGCTAAACCTGCTTTGCACCCATTATGCTGTAAATAATCCTCACTTCCCACACTCTCCTCACCGAGCGGGGTTTAAAGTTGTGCAATGAATTAGTGATACCCAAATAAAATCAGCTTCTTTTGTAATACCGTGAAAGCATTTACTCAGCTGAAAGCGAAAAAAAAAAGTTTTAGACAGTTACATTATTAGGTAGTTTCATAAACTGTGCACCGTATTATGGAGCTAAAGCAGATATTAGCTATAGAAGTAGAGAGAAGAAGACTGAGCACAGCATAAAATCGAGTCGGTTTTATGATCCAGCTGTTATCACTGATGAAATCTCAACATGTGTTGATACTGTAATATTGAGGACTGTAGACTTAGAGGATGATGACACATGTTTTGAAATCTAAATATGGTTTGTCGAATCAGTAGTGTTTACAGTTATTCGCTGTGTTCCTTGCTATTTTCAGATATACTGTCTGTGAATAAATGCCAGCATTGCATCAATGCTTATGTTTGGAAATCATCAATAGTTCCACTAGTCAACTGCATAATATATAGGCCTATATTTTTTTTTTTAGCATGTGGATAGATTGACAAGTAACTTGAAGCCTGATCTCAGTAGTGATAGAAAGTATTTGCGGGCTAGATTTGTATCAACACATCAAAGTTTACTTCATAAAGTGCTGACTCCTTTCTTTCTCAAGGCTGAACACTTGAAGAATCATGGAGTTCCCTTTTCACATCACTGCTCCTTCTATCCCTCAGTTGACCCTGTTTTTTATTTTTTTCTTATTTTGTAAAAACTGCTCTCGCTCTTCCAACAAGTGCATGTGCTACAAATCTGAATGCAGCGTATTCCTCAACCCCTTTGTCTGCCCGACAGGAGGAAAGAAAAACAAGAAGGAAGGTAAAGGATGTTCGTCTCTACGGTAGCTGAAATTTCTCAGACTCTTGTTTTTGTTGCTTGTGACATTTAAAGAAGTATAAACCCACACCGAATCACATGACAGAAAACTGCTACTGCTGCTGCACTGACGCCTGTGGGCTTGAATGTTGTTGCTGTGTGTCTGGACACACCCCCCAATGTCACAGTGGGTGATTTCTATTAGCTGTCAAAAACACCTGCTGTGACATCACTGACTGAGATGTGACCAGAGCTACAACATCCTTGAACATTTGTACCTATAGAGAGCAGTGCAGGTTTTTCTTGTGTGTGTGTGTGTGTG
>JANJYP010086289.1:0-17386 GCA_024605115.1 Rastrelliger brachysoma | reverse complement strand
CCCTCCAGAGCCACAGGAGATGTTATATAACTCTTTTTTTTACATGCGTAATATTTTTTACATGTTGAAAAAATGTTTTACTTGTTGTGACAAATAGACTTAATGTCTATAATTGATGGAGAGCCCCTTTAAAACACGATATTATTGTCTATTTCCAGTAAACGAAAAATCCTTGTTCCTCTGTTTTTTGCTTCCCCCCAACACTGTTCGACTTTCTACTTTGATCCCTGTACAGGAAATCAGCCCCTTGAGAGCTATAATATGTAACAGGAGCTCACTCATCTTAATGTCTGGCCTATTTTATTACTACTTACTCACCATTGGTTGTTGTCTTATTCAATTAATTACATTAAAGTAGGGTTAAATAAACAGTTTTCTGTTACTATTATTTTATTTGGTATTTTTGGTATTGCAGTTTGCATTCAGCTCATATAAAAAATGTAACATAAATAAAGTTTGACTGATATTTTCAGCGGTTCTGGTTTCTGGTGAGTTTTCCAGCTGCAGATGGACCAACTGCTCACATCTTAGTATTAGAGGCCCTCTAGTATCAGAAACAGGAATTACTTTGGTCTGCTCCTTCCTGAGCTGTTTAATGAGCGCCAGGTTGTCACTGTCCTTCGCTCTTTCTTCACGCAGTTGTCCCACCAACTCAGATGTCTGAGCTATACAGGCCTTGATTGCTTTGTCTCTGCTCAAGTGAGCCTCCATCATCTGTGTGACGCACAAAAATGACAACAAATAGAACATGCAGAACTGAGAGAAAGCCATGGGGTGAACACACAAAGAGCAACAAACATTATTTGAATCACGATGACACACTCACAGATTCATAGAGTTGCTTGCATGTTTGCGTAGCGTCTACTTTGCCTGAGAAGGACACCGTAGGTACAGTGGTGTTCAGGGAATGGACAATGCGGTCATCTATGGTACGCATCACCTTCAGCACCTCCTGAGAAACACAGGACAGAGACAGTCATTCACAGGGAGACGTGTCATGTTGATGTTTTTATGATCTTGATGTTTCTGCTCCTTCACACTGGAAAAAAAAAAAAACAGTTATAGGTGCCACCTGAACCAAGAGTCAAATATCAGGCCAAAGAGCAGGTTGGTTTTAAAATGGTGATAGTTAACCTTCTTCTTTTCCTCAAGACAATTCTTACCCGGCAGGATAACAGGTATTAACTCACAAATTAGGTATAATTTAATTTTAAAAGGAGGCCTGTTGACCGTAATTTCCAAAAATGTGTGTAAAATGTGGTAATAAGTTGTAATGAAGTTAGCCAGAAACATCTAACACAGAATTCGGTGATTTATACCTTATGTCTTAAAATAAACAGTCAAATCAAACCAGGAGGACAAAAGTTGAGTCTTATTAGTAATCTGTTATCAGGTCTCCTTATAACGGTGGTGTTAGAAGTATTCAGATCCTTTAATTCAGCCAAAGTACCAATGCAACAAGGTACAAATACCTCATTACAAAAGTACATAAGTATAAGCAGAAAAATGCACTTAAAATATTATGAGCTTCATGTAGTTAAAAAAAGTAGTGGTTTGGTTCCTCTGAATGATATATTATTTATATGACATCATTATATTATTAATACTGAAGCATGAGTGTGTGAGCAGCATTTTACTTTTGTAGCTGCTGAAGTAGAAAGTATAGGATTTCCCTCAGCAATGTAGTGGAAAGAAGGTACAAAATACTTGAGTAAAAGTAGTGAGTTACAGTGCAGCAGTGGACACAGACAGACAGTGAAAACAGCCCCAGTAGATTAGTTTTATGACATTGATGTTAAGACACATAGCCTCTGACTCACTGACAGCTGCACAGAGCATCACACAGAAAATATATTGCAAGGCCTCGGCTCGGGTCATAGCAGCTGTGTGTTGCTCTACTGCAAATGGATGAATGCTTTAGTTAAAATTACCTGAAACATTGAAAAGTCCTCACAGTTTAAAGTCCCTGCATGCGCCGCCATAGTGGACTGCGCGAGTCCTTTCCATTCACAGTGCCAGATGTCCAGTACAGTGCCTGAATGAAATCCTCCCCAGTCAAGCTGAATTATATTATTATAGGCACACTCAGTATATTATCTCCCAAATATAGTCATAATATAAGCAGGTACGTGTTCCAATAACTGCAATGACACAGTGCCTGTAACAAAATAATGTACACACACTTTAACTGCACCATTTAACAATATTTTTATTGTTAATGATCAGTGGAAGAAAGTAACTGAGTACATTTACTCAAACACTAAAGTACAATTTTGAGGGACATGTACTTTACTTAAGAATTTAAATAGATTTTTAATAATATAACATGCTTTTGAGTATGAATATGAAAAAACAATGCATAGTCAGGTCACATTTCAGATGTCTTTGAGTTGAGTTGTAGTTAACAGCTCAACCAAATTTTCCCTCTAGACCTCTCACATTCTTTAATTTTAAATAAATATGCAAATGATCTTAACAAAATCAATAATCAATGATGTCATGCATAATAATATATCAGTCAGAGGGACCAAACCATTAGTTTTACTGCAATTATTTTAAATAAATGTTCCTGCAATTATTGTATTTATTTAGGACTTTTGCTTGTAATGTAGTATTTTACATAGTTGTGTTAATATATTGTATTTATTTAGGACTTTTGCTTGTAATGGAGTATTTTACATGGTTGTGTTTCCTCATGGGACTGTTACTGAACCCATATACTGCTGTTCTTAGTTCTTTGGAATCAATTTTGTAAATATATAAAGTGGGAACACACATGGGTTTAAATTGTGTGACTGCACCAGTTAAGCCCATGACAGATTTTTGATTTTTTAATTTAAATCTTTATATTCCACAATGTACATGAAGTAATGAATACATTTCAAATGAGAAATTAGTCTTTATAAGAAATGATCACCCTTAAACATAATTTCAGTATCCATGAAAATCTTTGTGGGCTTAATGATACATTGAGCTGAAAATACAGTTGAAAATATTCTTTAGAAAATTAGTCAAAAAGTAATTCAGTGTAATAAGTTACATTACTTTGAGTAATTGAAATGTACTTTT
The DNA here is from genome assembly GCA_024605115.1 of Rastrelliger brachysoma. Classification (NCBI taxonomy): domain Eukaryota; kingdom Metazoa; phylum Chordata; class Actinopteri; order Scombriformes; family Scombridae; genus Rastrelliger; species Rastrelliger brachysoma. The sequence continues at coordinate 14,317 of JANJYP010086289.1, read as the reverse complement.
TAAATTTTAAACAGGATAACTAGTAATATGTAAGATATAAAATTTTCAAAGCAACGTTTCTAACATTGCCTATCTAGAGTGGAATCATGTGATTGAATTAAAATTATTATTTGATTATCATTTTATCCAGGCTAACTCTACGGGCTCCTGTCTTATGTGACTGGGCCCATTCTCTGCAGCCCCGCGAGACTTACCATTTCGTCTCACGCTACAATCATTCAAATATCGCGATAGCGGATATTTGGTAATATACAGTGCCAGTTAAAGCTGCAGCTAGTTGACTTTCAGCAGCTTACATTCACTTCGTTTCAACGCAGTTTCATGGCATGATATACTACGTTTAATCTTATTTATTTATTTTTTTAAAAAAACAACATGAATCTAGTCAGGTCTCGTCTCTCCATCGGAAACCTCTTGGGTTCGTATAATTCACTGTACTTTCTATCGATTACAATATCAGCGTGTCTTCTTGGTCTCCTTTTGGTAACTTCTGAGTTACATTACAAGCTGTAAACAGGCAGAATAATCTCCATTATTAGTTTAATATTGGCTTAACAGCTTGTTAAGCTGTCTTTTAGTCAAATCACTTTGTTGTTGTTTGTAATACGGATATAAAAGCTGTGTGACCCGACAGGTACATTTTAGGTCGTGTGTTGTTCTTCCTGTATCTGATCATTAAAACACTTTGACCTAGTTGATTTACTTTTATCGTTAAACGATATTCATGGTAGCTTTTTTGTTATCGTGAAGGTGGAAGCCGCAATTGTGAAGTGTTTTGTGGTTTTGTACTTATTAAAGGACAGGTTCACAGTTTTTTTCTCCAGTCTGTATAGAAACAACAATCAGGCGCCCAAATGTATATTTGCATTATTATGTTTACATTGCTCCAACAGTCTAATTCTTAAAATCCAAAGCTAAATGTTATATCCACTGAGTGCCATTGTCCCTCTTTGTTACTATTCCTCCACCACAGCTCAATATGGAAACACCCACAGAGGGAATTTGATGCTTATAAGATTGTAAATGTAGCAGATATCCACTTGACTGAGTGCTGAAGCTCTTAAGCTTCACATCCACTTATAAATTCAATTTTGCACAACATGACTGTGTGGACTCACTGTGGATTACACTGACAGTATATTTAAAGGGAATATTTTAATTGACGGTATGAACAGGTGGAATTATCACAGTGAGAAGCGCTCTCACTGTTTAAATGGACAATTGACTTGTTGTTTTAAGACGAACTTGAAACTGTTTAAGTCTGTCCTTTTAAACTCATGACATGCTGAAGTACTTACTACTTACTTATTTGTACAATTGTGAGATGTTGGCATGAACCAAGTCTGTTGTGCAGGGGTATTTGATCATAAAAGAGGTAACCAGAGGTAAAACCAGGAAATAAAAACTAGTAAATTTCAGTATTTCTGCACTTGATTTTTAATATAGTAACTAATAACTCTCTGGTTGATAGACTAATTAATTGATAAATTGTGATTGCAACTTCATAAGGTGACTCCTCGATTAACAGATCAGAAGAAAATGAATCGCCAGGTATTTTGATAATCGCTTTAGTAATTTTTCAAGCAAAAATGCCAAAAATTGTTTTCCAGACCATTGCATTTGCCGTTGTTTTGTTTATCTTTATACGTTTGTATGTACACATATTTTTAAATCATTAGTTATTCAGGGGAACGCCCTGATTGCATTCATACAGTTGCACATTCATGCATGGAAGCTGTCCAATACAATCACAGTGTGACCTCCCAGCAGCTTCACTGGAGCAGTTTTAGGTTAATGGTCTTGCTCAAGACCTTGCTACTACCTCAGTGGTAGTAATGAAGGAGGAGCAGTGTTGCTTCTTCACTTTCTCACCCAGATTTATCCTTTGACAATGAATTAATATCTTGGACAGTAAGTGAACTGATTATGGGCAGAAATACTGAATTACATTTGTTCCATTCTTTTTTTTAACACTTTGACTCAACAGCTGATCAATGAAGTAGAAATCAGCATAGTATAATAATTATTATTTGCATCCTAGGTTGCGATTATGATTTTTATTCTGTGTTTTTCTCTGGACAGGTCAGAGGTACAGACAGGTTGGTGAGACATTGAGCCACAGAGGGATGTGCAGTAAACCACAGGAAGTTAAAGCGGAGCCTCCACCTATGGCCCCAGCACATGGTAAAGTTTTGGATCACTGAGTGTCAGGTTTCTGTTTTAATCCAAAATATACAGCAAATAAACCTGGTGATGATTAAATGAATGACTAAAGGAATGACTAAATACCAAAATAAATTAAAACAAATTTGTGACTCAAACAGTCTGGTGTCAAATTTCCACATAAATGCAACATTAACAGTAATTTTTTCTCAGAAAGTTTCCTCAAAATGACTGTCAGGCTATCTTGTATCTCCCAGAATGCCTGTTGTCATTGACAGTATGTGAATATTTTCTGAAGTCCTAAAGGAAAGTGGGACACAGGAAGTGGGGTCACAGTTTTGGGTGACTCAGCCACTGACACTAGGCTGCAATATAACTTCACAGCTTTTGCACAGGATGTGGATTCACTGTTTGTTTTCTATAGATTTGGGGACTTAATGTGTGCTTTTTTCCCTCTGGCAGCACCTCGCCCTGGGTTCAAAATCCCAGGATACAGACCGTCCCCCATGGACAAGAAGATCTTGCTGTGGTCGGGGCGCTTTAAGACCCCAGAACAGATACCAGAGCTTGTGTCGTAAGTAGCTTCTTCCTGTTTATACCAGACCTCCCAGCACACTCGCGCCGATTAGCACTTTGCTTGATTTTGTTAAGTTACATCACAAGACCAGAGCTTACTAACGGCTGCTGCTGGTTGTCCAAGACGGCTGCAGTTCATATAGGGCGTCTGCTTACAAATGGTGGTAATTACAGTGGTCCCTGGCATCAGGGTGGAGATCTCATGTGATCTGCTGTTGTGATAAAAGACCTGATTGTCACGCATACAAACTGCAGACCTCCCACCATGGGTAAAAACACCTTTCTATACACACTGATTGATGTCTTCTGTATATTAACAAGCATATTGTTTTTGATGTTTGCACATCTGCTTCTGTCGCAGGTTTGAAATGATTGATGCTGCCAGAAACAAAGTGAGAGTGAAAGCCTGCTACATTATGATGGGCATCACAATAGCGTCCTGCTTTGTCATGATCTTTCTGGGCAAAAGGGTGAGACAGTAGAGTATTAAAGTAATGTGAGATGAGTTTGAGTTTGTTATATTTCAGGATGAATATAAGCATAACCACCTGTGTTTCATTACAGGCTGCTGGCAGGAATGAGTCCCTGACAGGTCAAAACATGGAGAAGAAAGCTAAATGGAGGGAAGAAGCTCAAAAAGAGCGAGAAGCTGCCCTTGCCCTATCTGAAAAGGCTCAGTGATGGACAACTAACCCCTGCACAACTATGCCATTTTCCCCAGATAATGGGACAATAATGTCACTTTTCCTGCTGTGCAATATGTGTCACAACTATGGAGCTCTCCACTAGAGTGCAATCCCAAAACACTATGGAGTAGCCTAGCATCAGCTTTTATAACTAGGAGAAAAATATGAATTATTTAAGAATTGTGAAACCCAGTATAAGGTTTTATCTTTTCAGCTAATGTACTGAAAGTATAAGAGGGTATCGGTTTACTATGGAAAACTGTAATCCAGATTTGAAGTGCCAGTGGATTTTTCGATCTTGTTTGCTTCAAGTACAGACAAGTATTATTCTCAGACAAGAAAAACCTGTAGAATAAACACACACCGATCTGTTTCCTGTTAGGATGAATAAGTCAGTGATTCTTAAATTTCTTCAGTTTCAACATGTACCTCTCCAGATCTCCCACTTCAATGCCTTAGGTAGTAAGTTTGCCTCAAAGGCAGAAATCTTGTGTTTCAGTCTTGTAAAGAAAGTACAGCGCCAAAAGGGTTTCAGCTGCTCTTTAGTGGTCTGAGGAAAAGTGGATCGGACATACATGACCCACACTGTCCTGTCCTGATAATGTGATGTGACATCTACAGTTTGTTTATAGTAAACACCACAAAGATCAGTCTAATAAAGTAATAGTTGTTGAAATTTCTTTGAGTTGTTTGCATTGTAATTGCAATAAAAACCAAGAAAAACTATTATTTTCTCATAAATATTGAGAATGTGAGGAAAAGTTGTGTGTGTGTGGTGTCACTCAAATCTTGTGTGACAAATTGTGTGATAGTGATCAAATTAACAATTTTGATGATCGATGAATCTTTAAAATTATTATGAATTCAATGGTTCTACCTACTCCAATGAGGCTTCTTTTCTTCAGTCGTAACAGCAGACTAAGTTGTCTTTGGGTTTTTGGACTCTTTGTGAGATAAAGTTGAGAAACATTTTTCACCATGTTATGACACTTTAAAGACCAAATGAATGCCAAAAAAATAATCAGTTCTGAAACTGATAGTTGCCAGCTTACTCAAGGTTCAAGTACTGCCATTACTCTAGCTAATTAACTTAACCAAAGAAAATATTTGCACTGTGTATACCATTAACTCCAATGAAATATACTGACTTAAGACAGTGGTTCATGAAACGGCTTTTATGCAAATGGCATAACAGGGAACAGTTGCACAAACTCAATACAACAAACAGTAATGAACATGTAGAGCTGGTCATCTCTTGCAGAGATTTTGACAAAAGTAAGCAAAGATGAGGACTTGGTAAACATTCAGTTTAGCTAACTAAGGTGATCACCAGTATTTTCAAGTTTTAATCTGGATTTTTGTTGAAATTATTTGGAAGGATTTCTATTGAATAAGGATTATGGCACCATCAGCAACATGAAAGATGCGAACCCCAAACAAAAAAAGAAAAATATTTTCAAACCCAAAAGTTGATTTAAGCATCAATGATTTGACATAATCAAATTGGAAAATATTACCTGAACATGAACTTGGAGAGCCACACTATTACTCACAACTATGTTGCCAGTTTTCCAGAGTGATTGGTAGAACTTTCTAAAGTCAGAATGAAGTTGTTCGTGCTTTGCTAAGGCAGCATGATCTACTATAGTTATCAAACTTTATTATTATTATTATTATTGTTCTTCCGTCGGAAGCTTGCAACTCCTCTATGTAGATGACAGAAACCATTCAAATATCAAAACACACCGGCTATTACGTTTCAGCTTTCTAACATAATCCAATGATTTTATATCATTTTTGAAAAAATATTAAAATATATAATGGAAATCTATGGGAGAATTTTTTGAAAGCCAATGCACTTAACTCTTCTATACTGAATTGGATTGTGACTAAATCTGGGAATGTTGTACACAAGGTGACCTTACAGAAGTGTGTAAGATTTAATAAAATTCTGCCCAAAGGGGCAGCTAAAGTAATTTTATGACATGATATGTCAGCAATTCTGTTGTCTTGGTACACAGATTTTCCATGAGAATCATTGCATCAATATTCAATAACCTCATTTTGTGATGATTAATGAAACACCATTGTACTATTCAGTGCCATATCTCATAAATTTAACAGTCCATAGTGACCAAATTCAGCAAAAGTGTACAGATGAGTAAGATGAATTCTGTAGCATTTAATGCAATTTTACTTGTAGGTGGTGCTACAATTTTTAAACGCAACCCTTTGCTGTTCACTCCAGTTTTCAGCATTTATGCATTTTCGGCAGGAAATGCATTTCTAGTTGTAATTAGTGTGCTAACAGTTTCAGTCCACAATATGCTTGAGTGCTTTTGTTGGAGGGGTAAACAGTGAAGTACATTGTAATCCTTGTCATACCAGAAGGGGCCCGAGGATACAGACCACCACCTCTATACGCTTCGCTTCCTGAGGAGGGAAGAGCCGTGTCATCAACCAATTAAATAGTTAATGTAAAAACTAAGGTATATTCTCAATGAGCAGGCATCAGTCCTGAACTAAAGTGCTGCAAATGAAATGAAATTATGGTAAGATAATAAAAATTCCCACTGGTCTGCTGCTGCACAGATTCCAGGGTTCAATAGTCTGCTTTGTCGTGTCCAAGTCTGTCCAATTGTCTCAGTGCGAGGGAAGACTCCAATTTCCCATGGTTCCATGGGGTTATTCACATCACACCAGAGGCAGGAGGCAGTCCAAAAGCTCTTCAGCATGGAGCCTGTGCAGATGTAAAATCCCGTTACTGGATGAAGGAATGCAAGATATGAGATCCAGGAGGGAACACAAGCAGCCTGGTTTGTCACTGACAAGCTCCACCCCTCAGCAACACAGTCAAGTTCCTAATTTGTCCATCTGTGGTTACTTATCCAATGGATGGAGAGCAGAGGTGACGGAAGTCACCTCCAGTTTTTGAGTCGTTTAAGTGCCTTTTGTAGAGGTCAGGTGAGTCCTTGAGTCGGGACTGGCCACATGGCCCCACTGTGGGCAGTTCAGTCCAGTGACCACAGTCAAATGTGGTCAACGTCTCATGGTCAGTCCAGTGTTAAGGTTAGATCATTCTTCTCTGTGTATGTGTATGTGTGTGTGTGCGTGTGTGTGTGTGCGTGTATGGGAGGGGGAGGAAAACAATCATGTCCATGTTTGTCTGTCTTGTGAGTCATTAATGCTTCAACCAGACAAGCTGTGCAGTCCTACTATCTCCCGTAGGGATCGCCAATCTTCTGAGTACATGGGAAGGTGGGCGGGCTTTTCGTTTTGGAATGAGCTGAGGACAAAATCCAAAAACTAAAATGGGAGTGGTGTTACCAGGAAAAATCAGCTGGGTACCTTTTGGGAAGCAGTAGGAGATGCTGGAGTCTGAGCAGGTGGCTGGTGAGGATTAAGGCGCAGAGTTGAGCTCAGCGCAAGACAGAATGATGAGTGAAACCTTCACAAACTGGCTGACAAGACCGCAGAACTTGACCCACTTTGGACATACGCACATATGTGCTCCTATTACATTTTTCATAATCATGATAATGATTAAAATCAATCTCTCCAACGATGAGAAGGGAAGGAAGGGGGCCCAAGGGCTGCTGTTGCCCATGATCATGGCAGTGGGAAGAGAGTGAGAGAAATGAGCGTAGGTGAGAATGAAGGTGGAGCACAGGGGAGGATTTAGCATTATAGCTGGAAGCCTTCCATTGGGGCCTCACACTGCTGGAAGAGGAACTGCTGCTGCTGCAGGTCAACGGCCGGAGCCAGGGATGGGTCCTCGTCTTCAGTGTTGAAGTAGCGCTCGATCAGGTCGAAGGCTTTCTGGTAGATTTCCTGGTTCTCGTGGCCCTGCAGGAACTCCAGCTTATCTAGACCTGATGAAGAATTGAGAAATATAACAATTCATTAATTGACAGAAACTTACATTTTCTGGTCTTGGACTGTTAACATTACCATGTCATTTTTAAGATGTTCAGCGTCAAAAGAATACTGTTTTATATTTGTTCTTCTTGAACAGAAATGCTTAGGTAAGAAAAATCTTTAATATAATGAGAGTCAATGTAATCATTTTGGGGGACTGTCCTTCAAAACGCAACCCTTACCATAGGCCTCTTCAATGAGTGCACAATAAGGGTTGATGCCTTTTCCCCTCTTGGCCTCCAGTTCTCCCAGTCGCAGGATGTTTTCCAAGCCATTCAGAGCCACCTGCACTATTTTGGAGTCCATAAGTGTGAGCAGGTCACACAGAGGTTTTATGCAGCCAAGGTCCACTAGGTGCCTGCAGGGGGCAGTACATACACACACAGTACTGTTTTATTGCAGTAATAATTCAGAGAGAATAATTCTCTTTGAGAATAATTCTCAATCGATAGAAAGAGTGTTGTGCAACTGCACATACTGCATCAATAATCAAAGCCATGCATGTTTAAATGCCCTCCACTTTTTTGTGCTTGCTGCATGTGTAGTAGGAGTTTTGTGTTGTGTACTTGGAGATTCATTTTATTATTTTTTTAAAGATTTATTTTTTGGCTTTTTTGCCCTTTTTTTTTTTACAAGTATGAGGCAGAGAGGCCAACAGGAAACAGGGAGGGAGAGAGAGAGGGGAATTACCTGCAGCATAGGCCCCAGGGCGGAATCGAACAGGGGACACTGCCATTATGTGGCATGCACCGTACCCAATAGGTTATCCACTCCCAGATATTTATTTTTGTAAGATTTGAAAGAGACTTTACAGCCTTAAATCTACTTTTGTTTAAAGGTGCTAAAAGCTAGTGCTACCTTTGAGTGAGTACTTCTGTCCCTGATATTCTCACATGCCGATGATTAATGGCTGTGAGATTTTTGAGAGTCTGTATATAAAATGAAGACAGTATGCACTGTTCAGGTATGTTTATGTCAATCAGTAGTCTAACCTGATCTGCTCTGCAGAGCCCCCCGAGGTGGCGTTGGTAATGGCCCAGGCTGCCTCCTTTCTTGTGCGAAACTCTGCTACTTGCAGGATAGTTATGAGAGGGAGCAACAGACCTGCATCTATCACCATCTGCAAAGAAAGACAGAAAATAATTAGATGAGTCAAATTTACAAAGTCTCAAAATTGTAAGTAATACTTTCTAGGCTGCTCACACAGAATCACACAAACCTGTATTTGTGCTCGATTCCCTGCAGTGATGTTTGAGATAGTCCAGCATGCTTCCTTCTTGATGGACTCCTTGGGGCTGCTCAGAAGGTGAAGTAGGGACTGCAGTGCTGAACAGTTTAGGATCACCTACGTAGGGTCATAACCCAAATTAGTCAGAAACATTCATTTACTTTCAAGTAACTTTATGTGTATGTACATGCTCCCATTACCTGTGTCTGTAAATCATCTCCAGTGACTATGTTACCAACAGCCCGCAGTGCAGGGGATACCACCTTATAGTCAGAGTGCCTGGAAGAAATCAGTTGTCATCAGTGTGTGTTATATTAGGCAGTCTGTTGTAGCAGCAGCAAGTTCAAGGGTTACATCACATGGTACATTGTTTGTCAGTAATGAAAATACAGCTAGCCAAACTTTAATACCATCAGTATAATACATACACACACACAGTGTTTTTAAACTTATAGTTTGCACTGGTGAGTTAGTGAAATGAAAACCAAAAATTCCAAGACAGTTGAGGTGTTTTGCAGGCACAAGCCTGAAGATGACGCTATGTTGCAGCAGTCTAGGTCAGACCTTGGTTCCCTCTCTAGCTACTATTAATTTCACTCATACGCAGCAGTTGTTTTGCTAAAACTTACAGAGTGCACCTAGTAGTTAGGTCGGGTTGAATTTGAATCACATTCTTCCAAATTTCATTTGTGACCGGACCAAAACCAACTACTCTAAGGTTTCAGTGCAGTTTTGTCTGCACTCAATTGTGATTACTGTGTTTACATCTGGCCAAACAGATTGCATCAAGGGAAAACAAAACAAGAGTTTAATTTAACCAGACTACAAAGTGCAGGTCTTTGGTGTTATCGGCTGGCGTCAGAGTATGGCCCTACATGTTTCTCCAAGAATAAATCTCTCAGCATTTTGTGTTTAAGGCTTACATCAGTAACTCCACCAGCCTGCGACAGACCCCTGAGTCGATAACAGCCTGGATTTTGTCGTTGGGGCCGTCTGATAGGTAGGAGAGTGCCCAGCATGCATCAGCCAGGATGTCTGTGTCATTGACAAAGAGCAGCCAAGAGAGCACACTGAGACATGGGGACACCTGCAAAACATGGAGCAAAGAGAGGTGGTGAGAGGGAACATGTTGGTATTAGGTTCAGCAGGAACAACTGTTTACTAGGTTATGTAAGAGCAACTTCAAACATTCTGTGACCTTGAAAAGTGAGATACGATGTACTTATTAATCCATGCTGTTACCATAGTGATATATTTATCTTGGCAACTCACCTTAGTGAAGTCTGGAGGTGGGTTCTTTCCTCTGCACAGGTTTGATAGCGCCCACACTGCATTCCTCATCATTGTTAGGCGATTCTGTTTAGCCAGTAACCTACAAGAGTGTTATACAAAGTATGGTTTGACCAAGGATACAGAATCTCGAAACACTGATGTATATTTATGGCTTTTCTCTCAATCCCCAAGTGTCAGAATGAGACAGAGAATAAGACCATGTGTCAATGAGTTGCTACTTACTGTACCAGGGAAGGCAGAATGTTGCAGTCTATGACAAAGTCTCTGCATTCTGTGCTATCTCCTGCTATGTTTCCCAAGGCCCACACTGCCTACAGGCAAAGCAATTATTCAAGTCAGACAATAACAACATTAAAATGTATAATACTCATTAACAGGAATGAGCACAAGATAATCGACTTGCAAAATATCAGTGGTTTTCTATTAAAATCCGAACAACTCCAAAAAAACAAAACAAAAAACATTAAATGTTTTATTCAACCTCATTAATCCAGGCAGACTAAATGCACACTGTTATTTACAATATATAGAGCATGCTATGAACCTCCCTTCAATCTCCCTCAAAAAGAAAGAGAAATTAAAATGCAAGTCAGGGTCCTCCTTACTTGTTCTTGTACATCTTCAAAATCTGAGCTGAGCATCTCAATGAAAATGGGCACAGCTCCTGCTTGGATGACCACCCGTGTCTGGTGAGATGTACCTGATGCAATGTTGGTCAACACCCATGCAGCTTCAAACTAAAACAATATTAAAAACATATAAGAGATGTATTTAATTACTTCATGTTGCTCACAGGTTAGATTTTTAACTGTTAAATGGTATCCTACTGCATGACACACCAAACATACAGTACAAGCATCTGATATGCAGCACATAAAAATTTAAAGAGAACTGTAGTTTCACGCCTCCTCAGCTCAAGTCATCCTGTGCACACCTGCACTGTTACTAAGACTTCTGGGAAATGTACCTGCAATGTGCAGTTTTCTCTCCTCTTAAGGAACTCAACAAAACGCTCCACCACTCCTTGAGTTGCAATGACTTCATCAATGGGTGGGTTGGGTTCTGTGTGAGAAATGAGAAAAGAAAGCATTCAATATGGCAATTCTTATCACAGTGTTACAGCAAATATTAAAAGACGTAGCCAGTTATTAAAACATCACAGCAGCAAATAAAGTCAAACAGTTACAATGAATTTTAAGAGCCAAGGTCACCAAGTGCTTCACAAGAGTAAAAAAGTTTAAAAAATAAGACCATAAAAACAGTTAAAAACAATAAAACAGGCAACAGAAGGCTTAAAGACACAAAACATTTCAACACTAAAAAGCACGAGACGAGACAAAAGGCCAGTTTGAATAAATGGAAATGAGCTAACATATTGGAATGCTGCTGAACACTGTTATCAACAGGAAAACAGGAGTTAATACAGACTGTGCACTCTTACCTTTAGAAAGGAGTTTCCTAAAGCGCTGAGTGCCTATTAGCTGCTGCTCAGGAGAACTTGAAAAGATCATTTGAGTCATATCTTCAGAGATCACCCCGCCCTGTACAGCACGGAGATGGAGAAGTGATAAAACTATTGAAACATTGCCACATCTTACTTGATACATATGCATTGTGTGATGACTAATTAGTGTCTAATGATTTATTGTCCCTGACTAGTTTGATGTTTCTCACCATGAGTGGGTCCATGTTGTTAGCCTGGGACTCCAGGTAACCACTATCGGCCATCCCATCATCTTCCAAGATGCCATCATCCTCCACTGTGGCAACATTCCTCCTCTTAAACAGCTGAGATATAACAATATATAAATAAGTTATTTTGGTCTTTAAGGTACATTTCTTCCTTGTATTCACATTGCTGGGAACAAAGTGTGCAACACTGGACAAATTGGCCATTGTCTACTTCAAAATAAAGCACATTAAAATCACTGCAGAGGAGATATAAAGTACTTCCTCCACTCCTGGCTTACCTGTTCATCCTTCTTCTGTTTGCGGAGCTGAAGACCTTCCTCTTCCCTCCTTCTTCTCATCTCATCTGTGTTGAGAGACTTGTTCTTGTAGCTCTTGAGTCGTGCATTGTCCTTACCCTGACTCATTGTGTAGCCTGAGAAGATGCAGAAACACATCATAGATTTAAAAATCAGACATTTGGCCCTGATGTCTGTGCTGATTTCACAGTATTAATTGCACAAATCATAACATGCATCTTCAGCTATATTATTTGTTTAATATTTATTTGTATTGGGACAGGTGTATAGCATGAACTTGTACCATACACTAGATTATCTATAGCTTACGTTATGTTGCAGTGCACGCCCAAGATGTTTAAAATACATAAAACTCAAACTACACAAACACAATAACACATATACATGCGTTAGAAGACGAAACTCAATAACAAAGCAGTTATAACACAAGCAACTCACAAACGTACCATAAAAGATTATCAGTTAATGTTTAGTATATGTAAACTGCAAAGACCATCAAGGCAGAAAATTAATATGGCTCGCTACGCTGCTATTCAAACTGCAAGTGCAGCTAACAGAGCTATGATTAATTTCTCTCAACAAACACATCAACAAATGAGGGCACACAAGGATATCCAGCTAGCTAGATAGCTTTATATATATTGGCACTATCAAACAACTTTCGGTAGGGATTCAGAGTTCTGCTTGCATCTGTAGTATGACAAAGCAGGATAGCACAAGTTTGTAATTAAAATACAACATAATTGATACTATGAGCATATCCGCTGTTAGCAAAATATACTAGCTGACGTAGCTAACATTAGCGCTGAAATGCAATGTTAACCATTAGCTCTGGGGACAGCATCAAACTGGATCAGTATTTTTCAAACGTGGCTGACATCAAGAATTACAATATGATTAAGAAGCGGTTCGAAACAGAGGCTCTTAAATAGGTGTAATTATTGTTATATGACCTGTCAAATTGGGCTCCGTAATCCCCTGATTCGCTAGGCCGCCGTTTCTACAGCCGTCGCCGGTATGTCACTGCGCATGCGTGAGACCAGCCCTGCTAATTCCGCGAATGCGCAGCCTGGCCTATGAGCCTGGCCGAGGTCAGGTGGGGTTGGGCTGTAGCTGTCTTTGAACCTTTTTTTTTTTTTTAAATTCCTTTATTTATATTCCAATATTGTACAAAAAAATAGATAGGAACGTGCAAATATTCATACAATAGAAACATCTTTCATCATTAAAATTAAAATGAAATCGACAAGGCTATAATCTGAGAAAAAAATACAAAAACATACAAATAAATAAAAAACAAGGCATGTTATTCATAACTTAACGCTTAAAAAAATCTTACTTAGTTGCAGTCTCATTTTTGAAACAGACAAATGCTGGGGGTTTTCCATTTACCAACATGAATATGATATTTACCTAGAACAATAATAATATTTATCAGATCTGAATATTCTTTAGAGATATCATTTTTATATAACAGAATCTGTTGTTCATCAAATGGTGAGATATTTACTATTTTAGTAGCAATCCAATCAAAAACCTCTAGCCAAAAATGATGTTATTGGACAAGAATAGAAGAGATGCTCAGTGGTTTCACAGTCAGTATTACAAAAACAACATGGTTCAACCTCAAATCCAAACCTCCTTTTCAAAGTTTCTGCTGCTGAGTAATAATCATTAATGATCTTAAACTGTAATTCTTTGGCTTTTGGAGTGATTGGCCATTTCAAGTATTTTGTAAATTTTTCATCATTTTTAGATTACACTCTCTCAATCGGATAGTTGTTGCCCTTACATGATCAAAAAAAGGATAAGCATAAACTTCTTTTGTATCATTTTATTATTGCANTTGTTGCCCTTACATGATCAAAAAAAGGATAAGCATAAACTTATTTTGTATCATTTTATTATTGCATTTTTTTTTATCAGTAATTTGTAATTGATCAATTTTCATATCTGGTAGAACTGTACCTTAGAATGACAGATTGTGTTTTTTATCAACTGTACTAATGGAATTGGGATAGCTTTACATAATTTGCTGTATTCTCTATAAGAGCACTGCATATTCAATTTTCCGCTACACAAAATACATTTTTATCACACCATTTTTGATTATATATGTTTGTCACAGGTTGGAATAAGTAGGTTTTTTTTGTTGTCTGATCCAGTATTTGCTTATGAGTTTGATGTGCTTATTTTGTATATAAATTATATATTATTTATGATGCATGTTGCTGCACGGTTTGCTTTTTTTGTTTTTTTCTGATCCATTGCTGGATCAGGTCAGATGATTAGATGCACCTGTGACAAACTACTCCAGGATTGGGAGGAGCCATGGCAGTGAGCTGGACTGATTAATACAGGTGTGTGGAACAGACAGGGGGAGGACAGACAAAGGAAAATGCTGTGAGAGGACACAGGAGGAGGAGGAGCTACAGGAGAGGATGATACCAGAGGTGACAAAAGAA
>JANJYP010086285.1:0-13583 GCA_024605115.1 Rastrelliger brachysoma | reverse complement strand
TATATATTTTAAGTTGTGAAACACTGCAAACAATGAGAAAACCATGAGCATACTATCATAAAAGTGCACAAAAATATTAATCTGATAGTATGGGAGTTCAACTGCAAACAGACACAGGTGCATTTCAGACTCACTTTTAGGGACATTATAGACATATGTTAATTTACTTACATTCTGTCCAAACAGCTGTTGGCTTCAGGCTCATAAAGGTATTGATCTTGATATTGATATGACACTGTTATCAATGTTCTCAACTATCTCCTTAGAAATAAAAGAATGAGCCCACATGTTTCTCAAATTTTGTGCTATTTCTTTCAAACAACAGTTACGGTGTCTTGCTTTTGTTTTGTCAATGATATGTTAAATGTTGTTTAACCTATGTGTTTAACCCATGAGAGCAAGAGGTTTTCCTCACTGCAATAATTCCCCCTGGCCATTAAAATATTTTTTTTTTTTAAGTGACGGAGGTAAAAACAACATTATCATCATCGTCATTAACAATAACATTGGCTCTTGTTTTCAGACAGACTTTAGTTGTCTGCAGCACTGAAACGAGTTGGGCTGAAATGGGCATTCTTGAACCTTGGCGGCACTCGTAGTTTCCGACAACATACATTCATGGCCGCCTCATTTGGTAACGGTAAAGGACCGGAGTTATCTAAAGCTGAGTACCTAAAGCGATATTTATCCGCCGATGAAGATGCCAAGAAATCAAAGGGGAAGCTTAAAAAGAAGCGGCCTAAGGCTCCTGGGAAAGGGTGAGTAGATGGAGATGTTTTAATTTGGTCGAGCTGTGAAGCTAGCCGACTAGCTGTTAGCTGTTTACTGCTCGTTGCATTAAAATGTTTTTTTGTGAGATCAATGTGTGCAGCTAAGTCTCCCTTTACTACTTCAATCCTAGGCTTAAAATAGTAGACGATGACATAGACTGGAAACACATGGTCAAAGAGGAGAAGGAGGCTGAAGAGGAGGAAGATGAAGCTCCAGTGGTAAGGACGTGGCTAATATGGATTAGCTTGTCTGATTCATTCATTTATAAGCGGTCAAAAACATCTCCTGTCATTTAATTGTTTATTTAATTACAGCCTGGCATTTGCAGGGGTTTTAAATGGTTTACAACACAAAATGAATAAATTCACAAATTGCAAAGGAAGGTTTATTGATAATGAGAATGATGAGTGTCAACAGTATGTTAGTTTGCAATTTGATATTGATATACAGTTTTGATTACACCTGCAAGCATAGACTGTTTTCTTTCTCAGTTCAATGTGAAGTTTATAAAATAAATAGTGGCATATCCAGATCTCGGCCATCAAATTTGAAGGATTTGTCTGACCAGCAGTCTATTTTTTACAGTCCATGTCTAAAACTCACAAATATTCAGTTTTATGTTGAACAGGAAGTCAGCCAATCCTAACAATTAAAGTTATGTATTTGGGACTTTTTTTGTACTTGTGTTTGAAAAGTGATGTAAACAATTAGCCAGTTATTAAAATAGATGTCGATCTGATTCATGACACCAGGGGAAGATCACGTGGTAACGGAGTTACACTTCCACTACATATCTCAGTGATTAATGATCCAACATTTAAAAACAATGTGTCATTTTGTGTGTGCCTAGATGTACTCTAATGCCAACACAAAAAGACCTAATTAAAGACTTTATATGACTTTGAAGCCAAAATGTGCTCGGTCATGCAGTTACAGAAAATAAACACCAATTTTAAACCATGAAACTCAACATCATCAAACATGCTGTTCTCAGATTGTAACATTTTAAAAACTTATATGGAAATGTTTTATACTTTTTTTTTTATAATATGACAACAATGATTAAATCAAAGCATAACATATGCCATTAGATTGAAGTTAAATTATTGGCCAATATGACTCATAACAAGTCTGCTTAATAATGTTTGTATCTAATTTGAGCTGCAACAATTAATTGATTTGTTACAGACTCATATGGTAATCAGTTAACTCTTTCAAGTCACTTTAAGAAAATTATCCAAATATTCAGATTCCAGTTTCTGTTGTGGACTGTTGGGACAAAACAAGACTTTTAAGGACAAGATCTTAGGCTCTGAGACACTATGACGATGATCAACATTTTATCTACAGCAACTAATCAATTAAACAAAAAAATTCAAAAATTTATAATAAAAGTTACCTTATCAAATTCATTGTCATATCACCTAAGCCTGCCTTAAAACTTAATGTCCTGTTGTTGTCTACAAAGATAGCGGAGGTGATTGACGATCGACCAGAAGAAGTGAAACAGCTAGAAGCTTTCAGAACCGGTAACAGGTGGAAAGTGATTGGAGGTAATGAGCCGCTGTATTTGAATGAAGTAAATAGAATTGGCGTCTGTGTGTGAAACAAGATGTATTCACTTTGAGTCTCCTCTTTTAATAGTTGATGAAAAGAAAGACTTAGAGGAGGGAACTGAAAGAGGGGATCAATACCCAGAGTCTGTGGCATCGAGCAGGAGTCGCCATGATTCACCAGAGCTTTCACCAAAGAGAAGAAGAGATGATTCCCCTGTCAGAAAGACCCGGCATGACTCCCCAGACACATCCCCCCCAAGAAGAGGTCGCCATGACTCCCCAGACGTAACACCTCCTCGAAGAGGTCGTCATGACTCCCCAGACATAACGCCTCCTCGAAGAGGTCGCCATGACTCCCCGGACATATCGCCTCCTCGAAGAGGTCGTCATGACTCCTCAGACATGTCACCACCGAGGCAACATTCAGGGACATCAAGGAAGTTGCATAATAAAGGTGATAAATACTTTTTAAATCCAGATCTCTTTCAGCATGAACAACATAAGCTAAAGGTAAACAAAAAAGTCTTAATAATGAGAAAACCCTCGTTGTCATTATATCTTTATGATAAATCAATATATCAGCTAACCCTTTATATTTTTACTGTCCCTACCTCACAGTCCAGTTGGTGGACTTTTTATTTAATAAGAAAATAACTTTTTGTTTCAGTGTTTGTTTATTTAAATGCTTCACTAAATAACAAATATTTTTGTCAGGTTCATCGCCTGCCAGGAGGAAACCCTCAAGTCAGACACATTCACCTGATCCTCGTCGGTCACCACAGGCCAAGAGGTCTCAGAACAGACACGATTCAGACTCTGACCAGTCACCCCCACGAAAAAAACCACAAAGGAGAGAAGCTTCAGACTCTGACCAATCTCCACCAAGAAGAGGTACAAAAACAAGACGAGGCTCTGACTCTGACCAGTCTCCTCCCAGAAGGCGGCCACAGAAAGGAAAGGTCCCTGATGAAGATCTGTCACCACCTCGAAGGCCTGGCCAGTCACAGGTGAACAACTGAAGTTATCTCACAGTTAACATGAAACTTTCCCCCTGCTGATTGGGATTACTCAGATTTTCTTTTCTTTTCAGGGTCCGAGGATGCTTTCTGGTGGGAAAGCAGGCCTGGTTTCTGTAGATGTTCTAAGGAAAGAGCAGGAGGAGAACCGACGCAGAGAAAGACATAATCAGCCACTGGAAGGTTGGCTCAACTTTTTTATTTTAAGAGCTCACAAGATTTTCCATCTCGTATCACCTGACTCATATACACTTGGTGGTAGATTTTGTTGGTCATATTCCTGATGAATCCTTTTTAAAATGATGAGGTATCCGCAGAGATTACATTTTGTACTAATTTCCTTGCTGTCACTAGATGAATCCCGTAATGCTCAGACTGTGTTCCGAGACAAGAGCGGTAAGAGGAGGGATTTGGATTCGGAGAGAGAAGAACAAAAGAAGAAAGCTGGAGAAAAAGCAGCTAAGGATGAGAAATACGCTCAGTGGGGGAGAGGGTGAGTCTGTACAATGTCTCACAGTGGAGAAGGCTGCAGAGGATGGTTATGTACACATAAAGCACCGGAATATGTTACGTGCCTACTTGTTTCTCTGATCAAAGTCAAATGTGTTTGTAGATTGGTCCAGGGCCAGATGCAACAGCAGAAACTTGAGGATGCAGTGCATGAAGCCCAAAAGCCACTGGCGCGTCACTACGATGATGAAGATCTTGACCGCATGTTAAGAGAGCAGGAAAGGGAGGGAGATCCAATGGCTGCCATGCTCAGACGGAAAAAGGACCGCAATCCTAAGACTCAAGGTATTAAATGTTGAATATATGTATTTATTGACTGATGCAAAATGGTTGCTTAACATCTATGCCATATAGGTAAATAAACCTCTGTAACATTTTACTTTTGTTTTGCAGACAAACCTCGGTATAAAGGTCCTCAACCACCACCAAACCGTTTCAATCTTCAACCAGGCTATCGCTGGGATGGAGTTGACAGGTACGGCGCGGCATGACATAAGATCAGTGTCATTTTAACTTATATTGCAGATCCTCACTTCTCACTGTTCTCTCTGTTCTTTCTTTTGCTCATGTCTCACAGGTCAAATGGTTTTGAAAAGAAGCGCTATACACGGATGGCAGATAAAAAAGCCATGCAGGAGGCAGCTTATAAATGGAGCGTTGAGGACATGTAGTGTCGAGTGGAGACTGACCAGGAGAAAATCTGTGGAGTAGGAGAGCCCATCCTCAGTAAATCCATACTGCAGATTAGACACATCTACTCAACACACCTAAAGTTTTGAAATGGATTATGTTCTGGTTTGTAAAGCAGTTTGATACTGTAAATGAATATACTGAATTAAAGCAAACAGATAAACTACAAACATAACTGTACATATGATCTTCAGGATGTGGCAACATGTGTATGATTTTGTAATTCAGTGTGGTGCTGAGTAAGTTTTTTTTTTTTTTTTTTTTTTTTTTTACATTTTTATTAAATAATTTGTTTTGTAAAGTGATGTGCAGTCTGGTCACTTCACACATACAGCAGCACAATTTCAATTTCCCATGGAAGCATAATAGAATTAACATTCAGTCACATTATAATTAGTTTTTTTTAAGTTTCTTCCAGAATCCATAAAGAAACATTTTCACTGTCATTAACAACAGCAGAGTTCCTCAAGTGAATCAGCTTGAACAGACGGAGTTGTATTTAAGCCAATATACTGCATGTCTGCAGATACACAAAACTTTTATGATGAATGAATAGCATAAAAATCGAGTTGTAAGTGTCATGGTTGTTTTTATTTGTGACTTTAAGTCCAGATACTCGTCAACAACACAGACTGCAGATAACTGGACGTATAAGTTCATATTTCCGGAGAGCTCTGGAGGCTGGTAATATCAATAAGTAAGTAGGAACTGTTAAAACGGAACAAAAAGCGTGTTTCAGGTTTCAGTCCGGAGTGCTTTTATTGACGGCTCTTCGAAGAGGTAAACAGCTGATTTCAGAGACTCATAAGAAAGAAGTGATGGAAGTGAAAAACAACGGTCTTTAAGACTCTTGAGAGTGGTGTTATTTAGTCGGGGTCCCTTGTAACTTCAGTCTGGGAGAAGATGGCTGAGTGGAGCCCGATAGCGAAGGTGTACGACCCGCTGAAAGCCGGTAGTATCGACGGCACGGACGTGGAGCCCCATGACCGAGCAGTGTGGAGGGCTATGGGAGCCCGATACAAGCCCAATAAAGGTGTTGTCGGGGACCCTCTGTTAACCCTATTTGTGGCCAGATTAAACCCACAAACAACCGAAGAAAAGCTGCACCAGGTGTTTTCCAAGTACGGAGACATCCAGCGGCTCCGGCTGGTCCGGGATATCGTGACCGGCTTCTCCAAAGGGTACGCCCTCATTGAGTACAAGGAGGAGCGGTCTGTGGTGCGGGCCCGCCGAGACGCCAACAAGCTGGTGGTGGAGCAGCACGAAGTGTTTGTGGATTTTGAGTTAGAGAGGACCCTCAAGGGATGGGTGCCCAGGCGGCTGGGTGGCGGCCTGGGAGGGAAGAAAGAGTCCGGACAGCTGCGGTTCGGCGGCAGGGACAGGCCTTTCCGAAAGCCCATTAACCTCGGGGGGGTCGTCCCGGAGCAGGACCGAGCCGGTGGTAGTGACGGAGGAGGGAGAGGATGGGACAGGTCGGGAGGGAGAGAAAGGGAGAACCGAGACCGAGAGATGGAGTGGGGGAGTAGAAGCAGGAGGAATGAGAGAGACAGAGGCAGGGAAAGGGAGGACCGCAGATACGAAGACAGGAGCAGGCACCGGAACAGGAGGTGATACCTGCATATCCACCTCTTCTCACCAGGAGGAATGAAGTCTACAAATGAAAAGATCCACCGATAGCCTACTGACAGCGGTTTGATACTGACTCTGATACCTGGATCAGGTTTCTACGACAATGGGGTGGTCTGCTATCCCATACAGATATAACTGGACTATGTGGTCAAACGGGACTTGTTTCAGTTATATTATGATACCTCCTTTGGTTTGGGAAGTGAAAAAAACTCAAATGTTTTTAATGATTGATATATTGCTCCCCAGGGAAATCTGACTTCTTCTTTAAAAGCAGAATGTGCAGCTAAACGGACAATATGTATGTACTTTTGTGCATCTATTAAATCTTATTGAATTTGATCTACTGTTAACAAATTCATTCTGTATCCTCTCTGCAAGAAACGATATGTGTCTTTTAAATTGTGAACCCTATTACAGTGTGAAAGGCCTTTTCCTGAGGGAGATTTTCTGAGTTTCACACTTGGGTTGTGTAACATTGCTTTTGTAAGAAGAACAGGACCAAATAAACCAAAATCATTTGGATACGATAGTGTTGTCATCAGTTTTAAAGTTTCATGATTACGAGAGAGTAGAAGAATTAATTTAAGGCACATCAATTGAAACTTGTTTTTATGTGTTGGTCATCCACTAACAAATTTTCATTTTATGCACAATTTACAGTTTAAATAAAATACAAGTATACTTTTGTGAAAATGTCCAAATAAGTGTTGACAATTATTATTTTGCTTCTTACAAAATTAAATTAGATTATTTTTTGTTTGTTTTAAATACTTGCACATTTTATTTTTTGCTGTTTTTCACAATCATTTTTAAACGCTGATTTAATTCTCTCATGAACAAACAAGTTTTCAGACTTTTCAGGAAGTCAATTTCCTCACATGCACTGTCTGGTTGAAGACTTAGTCTTATGTGAATTGCACATAATTGTGGATCTTGTGTTTTCTGGAGTCTGAATTCTCATCTAGGCTGTTGGATCTCTGGTTCTGGCCACTGAAGCAGATCATATTTAATCATGAGTCACAGGGTGGATTTGTTTCTCTCAAGCTGACAGCAAAGTATGTCTGAAGTCATGAGTGTGAGTGGTTAGAGGTCTGGTTGTTAGCACTAGTTCATAAAGTCTTATCCAGTGAGTCCAGGCACTGTGCAGACAGCTGTGTGTACACATCACTAGTCTATGAGCTCATCCAATGGACCTGTTGCTGGAAAACTCATCTGTTGATACCTGAGAAGAAAATAAAACTGTGAAAAGAGTTTGTGCTGAAGAGAATACATTTGTGAATAACACTGATGTAATAAAGTAAACAAAAGCAGTGTGATTACACTTTAAAAAACCTGCTCCAAATCCTCTAAAACTTTCTCTCCAGTTACATTTACACACACACACACACAGAGAATAATATAACCTGGGTTGTTAAATAATTTTGGTTTATGAGTGTGCTCTTTATTATATAAACATGACATCATCACATAGCCTTTCTGGTCTTAGAAGAAAGAACAAACAGGGATTGACAGTATGGAAAACACATAAATGATAAACTAAGAACAAATGTGAAAATGTTTGCTACAGTGGGCAAATAATGCACAAGCATTCAGTTATGTATAAGTAAATAAATTGAGCTTTATGACACGATACAAGTTGAATTCAAACAGTAATTGCTGGGATGTACACATAAGAGCTGGTCTCTTATCTACAGCGTAGTTTGGTATAGATCAGGGGCTTTCAAAGTCTGACTGTGGGCCTTCCCTTATACAAAGTTTAGAAACAGCCCCTCACATTGAACCCCCAGTCCCCTTCAGATTACTTGCTTAGTTCCACTCAATTCCTGGGTGCCTATGGGATCATGATTGTATTATTTAATCTCATAGACATTAAATAATTGAGCCAATATATCCTAATATTTACTGTTTGACATACTTCAGACTACATTTGATACATAAAAAGTGTGCCCTGAGGCATTTGTTAGTTTCTGACTCTGAGAAAGTAGGAAAATACAGTAAAACTACCCAAAATAACTGTATCTTTGAACCCAATCACACATATTTGGCTATTCTATGTGATCTTTCTATAACTAATGTAATTTTTTTTCTCCTCTGAAACAGTGTGGAGTTTGCCTAGGGAGGCCCACCTAACCCACTTTAAACAGCTTCTATTTCTCAGAAGTCTTGTTTGATTCTCCAGATGAAGCTGCTCTCAGCCTGCCAGCACAACTGGGATTCAAGATGGGCCAACCGGGGTAAGTCTCTCTTTGGACTGTCCTGAACTCGATCCTGTGAGACAGCAGGCACAGACATTAATGAGCTGTTTTCTCCATGATGACACTATGATATTGTCAAACCAGCTTTCACCTGAATGCAGGGTTGATGCCGATGTTATCCGGCTGTGGGAGGGCAGGTGTACGCCTCCTGCGGCAGGAGGACGGTGGAGGGAAATCCTTCTGATACTGTGATTGCATCTCTGCTGTGTCTTGTATATGATCAAGGTCACCTTTTTGCCTGTCCTTTCCTGGTTCCCTGTCCCTGCTGCTGTTTCCCCTTCCTGTTTGTCTCAAGGACATAGGATGAGAACAGCAGGACTCCTGCAGTGAGTTTAGGGTCACATGTTCTCCTGAAGAGTAATTATAACCTTGGTGAGTGTTTCTTTTCTCTCTATTATATATCACATGAAATACCACAATTTTCTGTCTAGAGTCAAAGTTGTCATGATACTGTTTAGATATTTTCATTATTCAATCTAATTTTCTTTTATATCTATTTAAAAGCAATTTTAGACTTACAATTATCTTAAGACTAAGGTCATATAGTACTTTCCTGAGAATGGTTAGGAATTCATAACTCCAAATATGTTTTCTGGAAATGAGGTTAACAGTGACCCACTATATGAGGTAATTTTATTTTACTGCCTGGCATGCTCAATTTCAGCACTGACACAATTATATGTCCTCTAATGCATCACATCATATCACATCACAGTTACCACCCTTTCTTCTCTAGGTTGAGATGAGAGTGCTGACCTTTGCTTCCGTGTGGCTGTGTGATGGGTCTGAAGCAAAAAGCTTCATGCGATGTGGTCTCCATCTTGGCAGGAGTGTCCGGGTAAAGGAGAAACCCTGGGGGAGTCAGAACATAATACAAACGGTAAAAGCTGGGTTTTAACAGTGCCTTATTACAGGAAACCATGCTGCTTCAAATGCTGCTTCAGAGTACTTCCAGAAAATCATATTACAATTTGCTGAAATCCTTCCAGTCAGGGGTTTTCATTCTAGTGTTTTGAACTGGAAAACTTTCATATCTGCAGGATATCTTTACTTCAATCATGTCAGCTGGTTTTTTCTGTCATGGCTCATTTAAGCCAGCTTACTTAAAAGAAAATATAAACAGTGTTTAAACTGTAAGAGTAACTTTAATGAGATCAATCGCTATCGCAAATCGCAAATTGCCATGAGAAAGATGTAAAACTAGAGATATAATTTTGGATGTTTTTATACTTAAACCTATCTATTTAATGTTCTATTTACTCAAACTCTTTTTTTCTCATTCAAATAAACTCAATAAAGTACATTTATTTGCGAACACTATAACAAGCACTTTTATGACATGAAATACAACATATGGACTAATACATAATAAAAACAACATGATCTAGGTTAATTAAAGTTAATAATGAATTGTCTGGGAACATTAGTGATTGTAACTGATGCTTGGACACACAAACAGCAAACATTTACCTGCCTCTGTTGGTGGTTCCCCCCTGTAGGGTCGAGCACGCAGAAAGAATCCATGGTTGTAGCGTCGGTTTCGTAGGTTGACATTTTCAATGAACATTGTCTCTGTTGGTTCCTGGCTGTGCTGTGGGTTCACTGGCATCACCAGCGGCTCTGAATCTGTGGTGTCTGGTACAACAAATACTGTAAAAAATGACCATGGCAAAGAATATCACAACATATCAACCTATAAACAGCTCTGAGGGAAGTTATTTAATGTACTGCTTACCTTACATGTAGAAGATATAAACACAAGATGTGGTACAAACTCTATACTGTCTGCATTTCTCTGTGCTGTGTGTATGTGTGTCAGGCTATACACAGGGATACTTAAAGTTTGTTTACTGCAGTAGTCATGGTGTTTCATTCTTCTCCAGTGAGTGACAGATACAGTAGTAACTAAGTGAGACAATAAAGCTGTTCGGCCACCAACAGAGAGCTGAAAGGGTAAACACAATCCAATATGAAGGGTTTTAAAGCAGGGCTGATTTAACTAGGAAATAAAGAACAACACTGACTATACTCAGCAAGACAGAGCCTCATTTCCATGGCAATGTGTCTAAAATGTCATGTCTTGTATCAGTAACTTGACTAAGATGTACATTATCATTCAATAATCACCACATTCAGAATACTTATGTGTCATAGTATAGTTTAGCAAATTGGTGAGACTATAGTATAATCCAAATTAAAATAAAGGAGTGAAGTGACAGACAGAAAGCTGCAACAGTTGAACTCTTTAATGAATCTGTAGCACAGTAAATCCAATCAAAGGGCTCTCCACATTTTTACATATAGCTGTATGTTGCAAGAGCACCAGATCTATGTGTTGTGATAATCTCCACTACTGTAAGCAAACACATTTGTGTTCAGAACAGCAAGAAGAAGCAATATAAATCTATATATTCGTTAAAAAACTAAATGATTGTTTGAATCCAGACAGGACTCCGATCATGGCAACGGACAAAAAAATGTCTTGAATCAGCTGTATTATAGTAGCTATCATAACAGAAAATCAGCATTGTTCACTGTTGCATTTGTTTTCACTGTCTTTTATGTCCACATCATGGTTTCTTTCCTGTCCTAAGGCCTTGGAGTTGATGATTTCAGTGTCATTTTATTCAGAAGGGCTTTATTGCCCCATGAAATTATGATTACTTTTGACTTAAAATAATCTTATGTTGAGTCAACCACCAGCCATCAAACCAGAGTGAGTCACAAACCATGTTCAAAAACATGTCCAGTGAGTTGTTACCCTGCGAAAGGGACAGTTCAGGGACTCAGAAGCCCCACAGCTACAGGAAGTGACATCACCAGTGACAAAAGCCATGGCGCAGACTTGAACATCACGCTTATTGCAGAGCAGATTGGAAGAAGTCCTGTAAGGGAACAGAATGTAAGTTCAGATATTGTTTTTAGTGCAGTTTGAAGGAGCCAAATCAGAGATTGTAGCAGCTTCTACTCACTGTGATGCACTGCCATGCTGTTCTCCTTCCATTCGGTGCCTTGGTAAACCCTGCACGTGTAGGTGTAAGGCTTCTCTTCAGCCATCGGGGCCCAGGTGAGGCGGCAGATAGTAGGAGTGACCAGGCTAACATTGCTTCTCCTTCGGTCATCAATGGACACATAGATGTAGGCGTTGGGATAGGTGCTGCCAACCAGCCGGCTGTCCTGCCGATACTCACAGTAGGGGCCTGGGATCTCGTAGGTGGGTGGGAACTCACAGTCTACCCTGACGTTTCGCTCCAGGTAAGTCAGACACGGAAACATCTGAGGGCCTTGTGGAGGGAATAGCAGTGTGTAGAACCAGTTCACTAGAGGAGACACAACCAATAAAATGCCAAGAAGTTACAGTCAGAAAACACAAAATGCTCTACAATGCTAGCATTTAGTATTTGTTTGTAGTATTTTTTGATGGTGAAATGAATGCTGTAAAACATAAAGCCAAAGTAACACAATAATAATACAGCAGAGACATCTTTAGTAGTGTTTTCTTGCATAAAAAGGCTCAAGTTCTGTCACACTAAATGTGTCATGCTAAACTCATGGACACCAATATATACTTTTTGGGAACCTTTGTTTTTTATATAGGGTATGTTATTATTTCAGGTCATTTGCAGATTTTTTTTTTCATTTCAAGTGCTGAAGATTTAAATAAAACACCTTTATTATATTCACTGTGATTTAATACGTGAAAAGAAAGAACTTGGAAAAAGACCAAGGGACTAATGAAACTCACACCGGATGCTAGTTTCATCCCCTCCCCATCTCCCACTTAGCTCTTGTGGATTACATAATCCTCATGAAACTTTACTGATCTCTGTGGTGGAACTGGGTAATGACACAATGCTGCAGTATTATTGAATTTTGGCCTGGTTTGGAGGATTAAAAAATCTGCACCTGATCACTTTACATTTTTATTGCATCTTATACATTGTCTATTTCTTCTGTGCCACAATCCACCTCTTCAATACAATCATCCACACTGAGCTTTTATTAATTCCAAAGGAAATGGATGGGTGTGCCGCATTTAACTTTTTCTTTGTCTACATCAACCTTTAAATGACAGAGAGTAGTTTTAACAGTAATATGCCAGTCTTAAAAGACAAGTGAAAAAAAAAATTGCACATACTGTGACTTTCAGTTTGGTGTGTGATTATTATCCTTCCAAACAGAAGGCAGGCTGTGGCAAAGAGGTGAGGCCCCATGGCAATTGGTATCTGTCTGATCAGATCAATAACCTTCACGGGATGACCTATGAAAGTTTAAACAGAACCAGGCTACCACAAAAAGCAGAAAAAGATAAGCAGAAAAACACAGGATGTTTGAACATAATGGGACACATTACAATTGCATGAAGCACAAACTGTATCATATATTTTTGTATCCAATATAGCACAACAATAGCAGGCCTGAAGGAGCTGCAGATGAGGCTACGCTATGCAGTGGCTGCAGAAAACAGCAGACTCATCTTGTCCTTACTAGAGGTTAAATACTGTACAGACATGCAGGCATATGTCTCTGACACACACAATTCTAGTATGGAAATGTTAGATTTTCTAAAATGACACATCTGAGCCTTATTTTTATCCTGAGGATGAGACAGCCAGTCCTACCTGGTAGTTGCTCCCTATCCCAAGCTGTGTCTGTGTCCCGGTGAGGAGAGCAGCTTACGCAGCATCAGCAGAGCAGCGCTGACTGATGACTGCTGGGGACTCGGTTATTGCTCTCAACCCTATGTCTGCACTCACACATACACACACATTGGCTGTTATTAAAAAAAAAAAAAAAAAAAAAAAACAGACTGTGTTTTCAATGAGCTGATCCCCAAGCAGGGATGAATCTCTGGATTTACTTCCATTTTCTTTCTATTTGTAATCTAACAAATGGAATAACTGCTCTAAGATTTCATGATCATTGCAGACAACCAGATACCCCTAATGTGGGATCTGGGATGCAGTCTTGGTGAGGGGTTATAACATCTTCATATTGCAGATTCGATATCATAAAACTGGTGAACTGCAAATTTGATATTTGTTGTTGGAATGCAGGTTAACTTGATATAGTTTTTGTTTTCAATAACAAGAATTCAATCATTTTTATTTTTAACTGCTACCACTCCTCCCACCCAGCTTCTTGTTTCTAGGGAG
>JANJYP010086284.1:0-10427 GCA_024605115.1 Rastrelliger brachysoma | reverse complement strand
ACCTGTCCAAGTAGGCCTGTGTGAGCATGTCCTTTCACCTGAGCAGATGCCATTTAAATTAATTTTAAATTTGCATGAGCTACCTAAACTTACACTTAACTACACACACACACACACACACACACACACACACACACACACACACACACACTGTCACATAGATGGCTGCCTGTCTTGTTTTAATGTGTTTCATGTGCTCTGTCCTAGTTTAACGTCATTCTAAAGTTACAGGAAAGTTTGGTGCTAAACAATAGCGAACGGACTTGATTACTTGTTGTTCTTGCTTGTGGCACAAACATACATGCACACACACACACACACACACAGATGCACAAACACACACACACACTCGCACACACACAATCCCCATTGTTTCCTGTACAGTCACCACACACCTGGACATAAAAATGGGCCTTTAAATCATAAGGAGTGACTCTGCCCCTACAAAATAAAACACACATGCACATGAGCAGTTTTAACCCTGTGAAGACTGAAACATCAATAATATATTGGCTAACCTGTGCAGTACATGTATCTGATCATATGCATCCTATTTCAATCTAAAACTCTTGTATCAAATATAATTCATTTGCTGTTACAGGGTTACATGTAGAGATACACACACACACACACACACACACACACACACATGCACTTATAAAAAGGTTTAATTGAGCTGCATTATGATGCCTCGCAGACATCCAGGCACAATAGAGATTTGTTCTCTTTGTTATGAGTATTGCTCCATTCAGTAGTGAGACACAAGGTATTAAATCAGAAAAGAGAAAGAGAGAGAGGGGGAATAGGCAGAGAGACATAGGGATACTGAGAGAGCGTATATATAACACGAATGCTTAAAGATGATGTCAGTGATCGAGCCCAGCTGTGCCGCGATGATTTGGTGTTTCGAGCCTTTGATTCTGTGAGCTGAAAAGAGTGTGAAAATCTGTGTAACCATACCACAGGATAAAAAGGGAGGCAGGCTCTGGAAACAGCCACAGGCAGTAACAAAACATCCTTAACCCTTACATGCTCATATCCCTCTATACATGATTTTATGTGTAATTTTGTGCATCAGCTGCACTCAAGCATTTGTAGAAAGATGTAAAATATTTCCATTTATTGTATATTCTAGGTCACGTGAAGATAAATCATCAAGATTCTGGCTAAAAGAAAAGTGTTTTTTTTTTTTGTTTTGTTTTGTTTTTTCCCAATTTTCAAGTTTTAAAACAAATAACAGTAACAGAAATTCAGCCCCAGCCACCCCGACCGAAGAAAAGTAAATATAACAAAAAGACAAATATAACAAAAATATTTTTAAAAAATAATAAAATAGAATAAAATTAAATTAAAATAATAAATTAAAATAAATGAATAAAGCATATATCCATATAGACACATAACATGACTACACCCACATGAGGAAAAAAAAAACAAAAACTTTTTAACGTGTTTTTTCTTCTCTCAAATGTAAAAAAAAGGAGTGTTAAATTACACCCTGAGCAGCATGTAAAGGTTAATATACAGTAATATGCAAAAGTCTTATTCTACTGCCATCATACAAACAGAAAATATAGGAAATATATACATAAAATGTAACATTAATTATTAAATATTATTATTAATTAAGGTTTATTTCTTGCCATTACCCAGATGCAAGGGAAGGTCACACTAAATACTTGATGTTTTAACCTATAGAAGCTGATTTCTTTACACTTTGAACACATTTCCTGTATTTTCAGGTTGTATTCTAATAAGTATGGTCATTATAGCATTGATTAAAAAAAACATATAAGACTTCTACACAGTACTAATGCTTAACTTTACTGCTTCATTTGGCAGGAGAAACACAGATGTAAGTCATAAAATTAAAATAAAATTAAAAGAAAAAACGGCTGGATATCCGTTAGCTGCTTTGGTTTTTTTCAGGGTCGCATAGTCACGGTTTACCGCAACATTTAAATACAACAGAAGTGTCATTAACATATATTAGTAACACCTGTTTGAGAGCTACGGCGTTCACACGAAAGTAGGAAATTATGATGATTGAGTTTGATTCAGTTGGTGCATGATCACTCACTGAGACAATTAATGGGATACAGACATTGTTAATTATGTTATTTACACTTTATTTGCACTCTACTGGTTTTGCAGGATTATACAGCAATGCAATATGACACTATAAAGGAAGTTCCTGTATGCGTTAACCACATACTGAACATGCAAATACACTTTCCTGCTGCATATCTCATAATCACCGTGACACCATGATATGTATTTAAATCCTGCCTGTGTGTATTAACAATGCAAAAATCCAGGTCCAAACGTAGATCATTGATGTTTCACTTTTACATGAAGCAACAGGTAAAACACCCCAACCCATGTTGTTATGTCTGAAACAACACATTTAGTTTCCTGCTTCAATACCTTTATCAATCTTTATTTATACAGCACCAAATCATAACAAAAGTCACTTTACACACAGCGCATGTCGAGACTCTTTAATTTTAAGAGACATAACATTCTCACATGAACAACAGTGGAATATTTGAAGTAGATTTTTAAACACTGGGTGCTTTACTGTACATACTTCGGGGCCATATTTGACCCTATTTAAAATTTGAGAGCTGTAAAAACATTATATACATATTTATTTTATTTTGGCTTTTCCAACTGTGACTTACAGTATATAAAAATACAAATAATATACATAATTTTATACATTTTTGTGCAGCTGATAGACATTTTTACATATGCAAATACACAAATTTGAGCATTTTTGTGCATTTTGGACAACTTTAGGAAAAATCATATAATTTCAGAATAAAAGACATGGTCAATAGGTCATATTTGACCTGATCAGTATGTAAGAGGTTAAGGTTGTACTATACTTAAAAACTTAAAACTTTTATGAACATATATGATATAATGCATCGTTATACAGTAACTTTAGCTACCCAATAATATATATTTTGTGTTATAGTAATTTAAA
Organism: Rastrelliger brachysoma; assembly: GCA_024605115.1. Classification (NCBI taxonomy): domain Eukaryota; kingdom Metazoa; phylum Chordata; class Actinopteri; order Scombriformes; family Scombridae; genus Rastrelliger; species Rastrelliger brachysoma. The sequence goes on along the minus strand of JANJYP010086284.1, from coordinate 7,435 downwards.
AAGCATTTGAAATAAGCTTTAGCTACTTATTCTGCACTACATGTATATAAATATGAATGAAAATGAACTTTGAAATGGATTTTATGATCAAGTAAAGTGTCCTGTACATTAACCTAATAGTACATTTATGAAAAATAATGTAAAACATAACATTTTTTCTGCATTGTTGTTTGAATCCTGTCACATAATTTTAACATTTTGTAAAGTTTGACACCATCTGATTGAGACACAAGGCCCTCCCTGAAAGACGAGTGGCGAGTTCCTCATAAAAGAAATGATTTTATTTTATTTATTTTTTGCTGCCAATTACAGTGACAATGTTTTACTGCTAGAAAATTCTTATTATCCATGCAGCCAAGAATAAACAACTCAACCATCTGGACGTACTAATTCTTCTCTCTTCGCTCGCTGTGTTCAAGAACAAGGCCCCTCTCTTTTCAATCTGTTGGGACGTTTAACGGTATTACAGCAGGAAGATGAGACTCCTCTGCCAGAACGCTCAGACCTGTTGGACACTGATACGCTTTAATTCTCCTTTAATTCAGGGGAATCATCACACACACACACACACATACACACACACACACACACACACACACACACACGCACACACACACACACACACACAGAGAAAGAGAAAGCCTGACATTTGTTTTCCTTTCTCTTATTTCATACTCTAAAGGGAATGGTCCACACACACACACACACACACACAAACACACACACACGGCACATTCATTCATATTCAAATGTTCATATGCAAAAAAGGGTTTGGCATTTACCTTCCTCACTGGGTTTATTGTGTCCTACGTCTATAAGAGCAAAAAAAATAAGGTAGATTCCAATCAATTATGAACTTAAGCAAAGGTTTTAAAACAATGTTAACTATCATCTAATTAATAGTCATATATGAGGAAACCTTTATCTATTAATATAATAAGTGAATTAGTTGATATTTGCTTGTCTGATTGACCTCAATGGGTCAATAAACCACAAAAATGATTGGCTCATTGGTTTAAAGGTACTTCGAGATGCTCCTATATTGTTCATATTCTAAACCCTCAGTAGTGGATGTGGAGGAGAAATGTGTCACCGTCCTGAACTATGAAACATTTCAACAGCTATCCACATTTCTTCTCTGTTGAATTTGCGTTACATTGATATCATGTTCAGCCACAGACTTTTATTTTGATATTTGTTGGTAGATGGCGGCGACAGGAAGNAAAAAAAAACCTAGTTACTAAGCACAGATGTGTTTACAAAGCATCAATAATGTATGCAGAGAAGAAATGTGTCACCGTCCTGAACTATGAAACATTTCAACAGCTATCCACATTTCTTCTCTGTTGAATTTGCGTTACATTGGTATCACGTTCAGCCACAGACTTTTATTTTGAAAATTGTTAGTAGATGGTGGCGACAGGAAGTCCTAAACTCTGTGTCACCAACAATGTTCTCTATGCTGGAGTTCATGTGTAGAGACCCTGATAATACTTGATAATTAGGAAGTGTCATGTGATGTGGAACCTTCTAAGTGTTTTTAAAATACCGCAAAAGTGCCCCGGGTTCAGCTAGAGAAAGCCACCGGGATAAAAACTACAAATATGGCTAATGGCGAACAACGTCATTTTCACTTTGGACTAATGTTTGACTCATGCCCATGCAGAAATAAAGCCTACAGTGCAAATCTGCACGTGCATCACTTTAAGGTTGTACTAGACGTTTTAGATTAAAAGCTTAAAAACTTTAAAATGTCCTGAGTATACACTATATGATGCATCTTTATACAGTTAATTAAAATACCCAGCAGCATATATTTTATATTATAGTAATTTATGAAGCATTTGAAATAAACTGTTGGCTGCTTTAATAATATATCAAACAAGTCAAAACAGGTAAAATTCTAGGAAAAACATCAGATTTCAGGGTAAATAGATGTCACATGTTACAGTGGGTCAAATTTTAATTTAATCTCATCATTTTATTTAACTGTATCATTTTTTTTTCTCATTTACCGCAATGGTTTCAGATAAAAAATTATATAATATAATAAGTGTCTGTTTAATCTCTGCTGCTACAAATTCAGTCGATAACTACTGCTTTGACTTAATCCCTGATGTAATGTTAATCTCACACACGCACACACTTTCACACCTGGGATTTTAAAAAGCCGAAGACGACCCTGATGAGATGATGTGTAGCCGCAACGATAGCAGCGTTAAAACTCCATGAAACCTTAATCAAGGCTGAGACGTTTACTGACAGATTAAAAAATACGAAATACGGCTTTTGTCCTGATCCTGATCCTCATCTCGACTTTACACCTTTTACTTTTTAACACCGCTTCAACCTGTGACCGCCACCGTGATGATGACGATGATGATGATGATGATGATGATGAAAAGAGATGAAAATGGTGAAATATTAAGAAAAGGACAAAGAACATTTTATTTTAATATTACTCATTTTTAACCTTGTTTAAAATCCCATTGACATTTGTAGAAAGTTACATAACTGAACATTTATTCAGATTACACATGAACATTTGGTGAAAATGAATGACATCAGAAGTGAGAGGTGTTAAAACATTATGTAAGTATATTAAGTCTTATATAGAAAATGAGCTTAAATAAGGATACTACTTTTTTATTTATTGTTTAAAAAGCCTGTAAATTATAGAAACTACAAAATTTACAAGCAACTAGTCATTCCAGTCGATTAAATGTTTTTTTAAATGTAGGCTATATAAAGAAAACACATTAGTTGCAATAGAAAGATGAATAAATAAATACATAAATATATTTAGGTATTTGTCTATATGTAAATATATATATATATATATATAATCAACCAGATAGATAAATCGATAAATAATAAATATTCTTTTAAATAAGTTAACAGATAAATAAACAGATTAATTAATAAATAAATAACTGAATAAATACATCAATAAATATATAAATGAATGAATAAATAAATGCATACAGTACATACAAACAAATAAATAAATAATAAATACATAAATAAATATATAAATTAATAATTGAATAAGTGACAGAATCAAACTATTCAGAGTAGAACTTGATTACAGATATAATTTTATTTTGTTCTTTATAAAACATGAAGACTCAAAGAAGATCTTTTCAGACTAATAGTTTGCACTGTGATAGTTATTATTATCAGTTATTAACTCAAAACAAGGCGCCATACTTTTTTTTTTACTAAAGCAAATCCCATGTGAATTATAGAAACTAGTGTAATAGAAACTATATTGGATATGAAACATGACTATTTATGTCTGGTTTCGATGTTAGACGTCTCTGGAGTGTGTTTATCTATGACTACATCTATTTGTTTATGTCTGTGTGTTTCCTGCCACTGTATTTCTCAGTAGTTTGTGTTAATGTGATGTGAATAAATGAGTTTTTTTTTTTTAGTTTGGATTACAGATCCTTTACGTTACAGTTTCAATTTTAGGTATAATGAAGTCTATATTAAGAGTCTCTTGGAAAGTACCAACACTCAAAGACAAGAATCAGGAAATAAAAATGTAAAAATCCCCTGAGCATGTGAAAGAATGGAGCTTTTGTGACGCACGTTAAATCTATTATCGCATTAAACTGAGCCCAACATATAAAAATGGCTCCTGACATTTCTGTCTCACTCCCATAACCAAACTGATGCTGTGTGTATGAATCTATGTTTAAAGCTTATTTGAATGCATATTAACATGTTAATCGTAAATATGACTATGTCTTAAAATGATAATAGTGTTTATTGCGATATCTGAGTCATTGGGTGATTTCTGTTTTGAGCCACGTATTCATGTCCTCTTGTTTAACTGGCGCTTATTCTTTTCTAAAATTAGACATATGGGCAAATATGTGACCTCCATGTTGGTTTGCTACATATGACCTCCATGCTGTCTTGCTGCTTACCCATAATACAACCTAAATTTAACCTTTGTGTGTTTTTATCATGCCCCCAATGCAATATAATTAAGTTGTTGTTTTTCTTTGCAGCAGTGATAGACATCAGATTTGGGGTGACGGCTTAGCATGTTTGATGTGTTTACTGCGACATACCACAACTCCGTGAAACATCACTGACAGACAGTCTTTGTCCGGTCCACCACTCGCGTGCCATCACCGTTATATTGAGCTAGGAAGCCAGAAAGTGTTCTCGTACAGGTGATTTATATGAACTTGGTGGTTCTTAACTCCACTTTTCGTTATTTAGCTGTTCTTGTAACTGTTTCTTCTTCTCCTTATTCTTCTGTAATGACGGTTGCAGGCAGCTTTTAGACTCATCATTGTATGACTTTGTGCATTTGAACCATAAAACCTGTACCCCTACACATTACTGATGATTATGAAAAACCTCATTGCATAAATATTTTCGGAAAGCACCAATTGTCTTCTATATACTAGTGTCAACATATCGAGATATTTAGTTAAAAATATTGAGATATTTGGTTCTGCTCATATCACCAAGCCCTACTATACTGTCACTCACCATTCCACTGTTGTAGTATTAACATGGGAGAATAATCTAAAGATGCTGTATGAATATTTTTTATTGTCCCCTTGTATTAACGCTCTTGAATATAAGTTCAATGCCTGCGACAAATGCGAATAACACACAACCTTGCATGGATTCCCCATAGCGATTTTGCAAATACCCCCCCTCGTCCCTCCCCAGAGATAAGAAGAAGTGAATCCAGAGTGACTGACACATCTACCTCCTTCCTCTCCTCCTCTCTCATCTTTTTCTCACTTCGCTATAGGGGCCAACGTCCCTGTCTGGACTTGTAGAGGTACACACACACACACACACATACGCAGATATCGCGGCAGAAACACACACATCAAAGCGGTGAGATAAGTGCAGACACAGTGTGAGACAGTGGGTAGGTGGCGGTGGCTTCGAGGCATAAAACCATTTCTCTTTTTCTCTTTCACTTGTTTTTTACGGAGGTGATGGATGGAGATAGGACGGCCTCTCTTTATCTCACCCTTGCTTCTCTTCTGCACCTTCTTTTTGTGTGTGGTTGTGACAGATAGAGAGAATATGTGTGTGTGTGTGTGTGTGTGTATTTCGCATAGTTTCAGTGTAATAAAAAAGGGCGTGGGTATTTCATGTGTCATCCTCAAAACAAAGCTTAAATTGTTTGTGTGCGTCTATGTGTGTATCAAAGTATGTGTGTGCATGTGTGTTTATTTAATTATGTGTTTGTGTGTGTATCTAAGTATGTGTGCCTGTATATATGTATTATGTGTGTATGTACATGTGTGTGCGTACTTATATGTGTGTATATATAAGTAAGTGTGTGTGTTTGTGTGTGATTAAGTATGTGTGTATCTAAGTACATATGTGTATGTGTGTGTGGTGTCGAAGTACATGTGTGTATGCATGTGTGTTTTTAAGTACAGTGTGTGTATGTGCGTGGGTATGTAAGTGTGTGCACATGTGTACCTAGTTATGTGTGTGTATGTGAGTGTGTAGGTGTGTGTGTGTGTGTGTGTGTGTGTGTGTGTGTGTGTGTGTGTGTGTGTGTCAGCACTAACTTTAAAACAGTGATTAGTGTATATTATGAGAACTCTCAAAATGGAGATTACCGCAATTAAAGAGCTAAAAAAAAAATGAATGAACTCCCTCATGCTTCAACATGTAAACACTAAATAACACCAAAACACACACACACACACAGCATTATAAGATTACTGATATGTTACGACACACTGTAAGAATGCAGACTTAGCCTCATTGCACAATATTATTCATTTTCCTGTGTCATAAATGGCTGCCATAAAAATACAATAATACCCGAGAGCAATGTCAAACCCAATAATATTTGTTATTTAAATTCTATGTGTGTGTGTGTGTGTGTGTGTGTGTGTGTGTGTGTGTGTGTGTGTGTGTGTGTGTGTGCATCGTCATCTCTATTACTTTGTTCATTGTTCAATCAGTTTTATTCAAAAGGATTTTCAAGGTCTTTCTATTCAGTTTTTTTATTATTTTATTTTAATATAAATATTTTGTTTTTAATTTACAAGATAATTTTTTGATACATTTTCACAGTTTGCTCTTTTATTCATGACTTTGAAATGTGGATAACAAATATTAATGGATTCAACAAAACAAAAAGAATCACAATATTAAAGCTGACGATAAGGCTTTTTACAAACAGCGTGCCGCTTCAAAGTGTGTGTCAGTGTGTATATTTATGAATGCACACATACATACACATTTTAAATTGAATGCAGCTCTAATCCTGAGCTTGGTTTCCATCCAAATGTAGAGCAAATTGTAAGAATATTACGACTGATGCGTGTTTCTATCCATCACCGTTTGAAGATAATAGGAGTTGGTTCATCAGAATAAAGTAGTCGTGTCTCTGTTTTTGCTTAAAGACTATTAAACAATTAAAGAAGAAGTCGGTGTAAGAGTGTCCAATTTATCATGTCCTTCAGGGTCAGACATGGGCTAAATGTGGGCTACTTAGGTACTGAATGGGCATGGGCTTTCAGTAACATGGACCCCACATGTGAAGCCATTTAAGCTCCATGCTGATCTCACTTAGACACCACATATGCAAATATACAGTATGTGACCTCCATGCTGTCTTGCTACATATGAAATGTTGGTCTCTGCTGTGGCAGTTCTGCCCTTGTCCTGGTCCATGGTATGGTTGTATCTTCCTGCAGTCATGTGTAGCGGCTGATTTGGGATTTTGAATGCTCTGCTTTGTCTCTTTGTGTCCATGCAGAACCACCTCACTGGTTTGCGTGGACATGGTGTGTGTGTGTGTGTGGGGGGGGGGGGGATCTCAGGTCAGCCATCGCAGTTCATTACCAGGGAGGGGGGAGGGGGAAGGGGGAGAGTTGTTGTGGTGGGACTGGTGGGTTGGACAGTTGGGCTAGGAGGACCTTCAGGTATACACTGTTGGCCTGGGACTCCCTTCTCCGGGGGCTGCCCCGGGTGCGGGGTGGGGCACAGCCGGCGGATTCTGGTGGCTCTGCTGGGCTGGCCAGCCGGTGTGTGCGTGTTGTCAGTGCATCGCGTGGCACTTCTGGGGTGTCGAGGTCATGTGGCATCTCGGGGATGTGTGTTTTTTCACTACATGTTTTATCTCTCTTGCATCTTACATGTCTTTTTATGTTTCAGTTTTATTTTGTGTAAGACTTTATGTTACATTTTAATCATTTTTATTGTTTCCCCCAACACTACGTGACCCTCAGGAAAATGATACAGAGGTCAGAAGTGGTGAGAGTTCTCCTTTAATTTATGTAAAACTAAATCTAAATTGAAATAAAGAAGAACATACTGATAAGCTATATAAAAATAAAAACTGATGAAAATGTAAAAACTATGATAACCCTGACACAGACACAGATTACAGATTACTGTTTCCAACTAAACTAGTGTGACATTC
>JANJYP010086217.1:0-17024 GCA_024605115.1 Rastrelliger brachysoma | reverse complement strand
CACCCCCCTCCTCCTCCTCTTTAGTGATATCATTCTCCCTCTGTGTCCTGTCCTCTTCTCATTAGACCTTATCTGAGCTTCCACATTGCTTTTATCTGTCTAATTGTGTTGCTACTCGCCTATGGAGGAGGGAAAAGCCCTGTGGCATTGCTCTCTCATGCTCTCTTGCCCTCTTGACTCCAACACACACACAAATGTATAAAGACAAGCAAAATTTCCCTACTACACTCCTCCCTCACCTTTTCAGTGTGGCGAGGGCCCTTTGAGCACGGCCCCCAGCCTCACCGAGCCCCCCCACCACCACCTTCGACAGCCAGGCTCAGTGATAAAACTCCCCAGACGCTCCTCCATTATGAAGCAGCGATAGGAGCTGCTTGCCTGGAGTGATGCGCAGGAAAACGCGCACGCACACACGCACGCCGAGGCGGACCTACAGATACACATTCAAAAGAAATACACAAATGCTGCGAGCACATAAAGGAATCTACACACACTGCTCCTCTGCTTTCCTTATCGACCTTTTTCAGTAGCTGCTGCATGAGCTGCATGTGCTCCTCTTAAACATAATCCACCATCGTCACCCCCTCCAGAATCCCACTGTCATTAATAGAATATTTTATAATACCAGCTGCCTGGCTTATATCAGAAGATGAGACTGCTAAACTGAACACCAACTCTATTTTTCTCCTATCTCCTCTTTCTTATATACCACGCTGTATGTATACACAATAATAATGTTTTTTTTTTTTAAAACTTCAATCAGTAAATATCAATAAAACTCATAACCAGGTGGCTCCAGCTGCTTTCTTAGAATACTGTGTAATGTGCTGTATTATTGTATTGATTTGCTGTGACATGGAGGTTTGGCTCAGGTTCAGATAGGCTCTCCAGCCTCGACGAGCTTTTCAAAAACAGTTTTTCAACCGACGGCGGTGCTTCAAAAACCGTGGTGGAACTGTGCAGAGTGGAGTTTGTATACTGTGCCAACCTAACTTTGTGTAGGAGAAATTGATGAACTCATCAGATCAAGAAGTAATATTGAGTGGTAGTGGTGGTGGTGGATACCTGATTTTCACATTTTTGTAGAAGTGAAATGGTTTTATTCAAGGTATATCAGGCTTCATTTTGAGATGTGGGCTGCTGCTAGGTGCATTGGTTATAACTTGTACTGAATTTACTTGAATGCAAAACTACAAAGTGTGTGTGTAGTGATTTAAAAGTTACAGAATGACCAGATATCATCAAAAATGGTAAATGCACATCTCTTTAAATCATCTTTTCATGTTCCTTACCTGTGGTTATCCAGCTGCCCTTCCTCCATCGATAACCTGCTGCTGTCTTCATCTGTTGTCTGTATTTCTTCTCTTTGTGTCATCCTGTCCTTTACCTTTTAATATAAACATAGGAGAAGGTGTCACTAAAATCACACACAAGAAGAATGAACTGTTTCTCCACTTTTATAACTTTGTCTATCCATAACTATCAATGTTTAAAACATGAAGACAACTTAAGCCTAACAAAATCTGCAACCTCAGCATTAAATTCCTCTAGACTCTACACACTGGTCCTTCAATGTTACTGTGGCCTTCATCACAGTGGGACGCTTCAGAGAAGCAGGAGTGGAGCCTGTTGGGGTCAAACTGCAGCCACGGGGGTCTCCAGGCTGGAATCATCTGGAAATGTGTATGTGTGGGGTAGGACCTACAAGCTGCGATAACCTCTACACCTATGGTTCTTTCCTATCTGCGTACTTGATCCCAACACACACACACACACACACACACACACACAAACCACGTCACGTACAATATGTGATTTTAATGAACCTAATCTCCAGGATCACCAGGTCTGTGAGCCCGGAAATTAACGAGAGCAGGTTAAACACACACACACACAGGAGGTTCAGTGAAACCCCTTTCAAATAATATATGTGTGTGTGTGTGTGTGTGTGTGTGTGTGTGTATAAGGGTGAAATTGGTTTTCCTGAGGATTAAAGGATTAAAAAGGCTGTTAGTTCCTCAAAGTGCTCCAAATACCCCCCTCAATATTCATTACAGCAGATACAAAAGGCAGAGAGGAGCTCATAATGGCCTCAACCTTCTAATCATTTCAAGCAGGGACGCTCCTGAGCTCGCAAGCCACCACTGCTGCCACACACACACACACACATCCACTCTCTTTTATTATCATTATCCACACTATTAGCATGAGATAAGAACTGCCTGGAAATCACAACAGGGTGAATTTCTTGTAGGAAAGAGATTATTGAGGAAACAGTGGCTAAAAATGTTTTTAATATTTGGGGCGCACTCTTTAAGAGTCGACTCCTGTCCTCTGCGACGCTCCCCAAGCTAATGATTCCCTGATGCCAACAGGTCTGCCAGCCATAAATATTGTTGAGGAGGATAATAAATCAATATGTGTGTGTGCCATCACAGCCGGGAGGCGGCCTAAATGCCCCTTCGCGCACACCCCATGGAAAAACTGTCCTTTTAAAGTCGCTTCAAGGAAGGAGGTGGGGGGATTAATTGAAAGTGATTGAGAGCATTTCTCACCGTGCCCTTTTTTCACCCAGCGGGTAGCCACTTGTTCACTGACAGGCAATAGAGGGATTGGTTTACATTGTCTGCTGTTGGCTGACCCATGTGTGTATGTGAGCATGTGAGTGTGTGTGTGTGCGCACAAAAAGCGTGAAGGCCTAACAAGGCTGAAATTGATGCCGTTTTGGATAGAGAGTCATTTTTGATGGTTGCTGACATTCAGCTTCAGAAAATATTGCATTGGATGTGGAAAAGGTCAAAGGCAAAGGCGAAGAATTGGGAAAAGAAAAAAAATAGCAAGCATTAAGAGCAATAAGAATCAAACTGATTCAAACTGCCTTCAGCTCAAATCATTCATGATGTCTCAGACACTAATTCTACAGCAGTCATTATTTTTGGAGACTTTTGGTCACCTTAAATTATCAAAATTGTAAATATTTGATATATTGCAAAAAAGGTACACAACAGCATTAGCCTGTGGTAATAATCATGGGTTTTTTGTGAGAAAAATATTCAGCCAACACATGTGACAAATTGCCTAGATTAAACTAAAATATATGCTTTTCGTTAAAACAAAGTTTTAAAGAAGTTGCAGCTTTTATCCTAAATAAGAAATCTCAATCTTTCCACAAAATGATTGACAGAATAAAGCCCCCAACCCTAACCCTAACCCCCACCTGATTGTGTGTGATACTTGACACACATGAACTGAATAAATACTAGTATGTATTAAAACTGCATTGGTGGAATTGGAAGAGCCCAGTCAAAAGCGCCCAGAAAAAGCATTCATTAAAACAGAAACAGGAAACTACAATGAAGTCACTGGAAACAAATTCATTGACAAACTTATGATAGAGGTATACATCTGGGGTCTGTTGGTATCCCAATCAGTAGGATTAAGGTGAAATGCGTTGGTTGAGTGTAAAGATACAGAAGCGCAGTATAAAGTAACGTCATCTGCATAAAGATGAGCTTCACAATTAGACGCAGAAGTAAATTATACTGTTGCTCATAAAATTACTTTAAACTTTCAGTAGTTTTAATGTACTAAAATATATTAACTTATCAGAAGTGTATACATTGCATTACTGTATTATTATTATCATTATTATTATTATTATTATTATTATTATTATTATTATTACTACAAATACAAAGTTGAAGTGCAGCTCAATTGAAACATTTTGGATATTGTTGGGGCCTATAAGAATGTATTGTAACTAGCAATCATTTAACATATATTTAACTGATGTGTATATGTAAAACATCTGCAATGTAAGTGTATCTTTAATTGTACTGGTGTAAAAAGTACAATATTCACAGTAGAAGTATACAGGAGCATTTAAACTAAATATTAAAAGTAACCTACAAGTAGCTCAAAAAGTTCAATGTACATGAGAAAATGTACTTAGTCTTTACCAGTCGTATCCTGTTCTGTTAAACATCATACTATTTTACATGTCAGTGTTGTAATATGTTACAGTTTTGTAATAAGGACCCTGTAACAGGTTATCACTAAACACTGGTCACACTATATTCCACAAGTCAATGGTTTTACTGTCCAAATGGAAGGAAACCGTCCAGTCTTAAGTCAGTGTTTGCAGAGGCACTACTTAGGCATGAAACACCCCATCAGCTACTGCAGGAGACAGGAAACTATTATACACATCATTTTTCTTCACTGTTGGCACACTGTAGTAATCACAGCCCCCACCCCCACCCCTACCCCTCCCATCCTGAATCACATCTGCCTCCTCCTGTATCTTCTTCCTCCTGTACAAGCACTGAAAAAGCTTCCTGACAAAATAAATGTGGCAACCGCAGCCTCCTGGCTCGTATTTCTTTACCCGGCTCTTCTTTATTTCCCATCATCATTTCAAGGAGAGACAAATGTTTGTCACGTCTATTGTCTGGGTGCACAACAGCTGCTTGGGATTTTGGTTATCTAAGATTTTTTTTTTCGACTATTGCACTTATTTTACATTGCTCTGGATAAGAGTGTCATCTTAACGCATAAACTGCATATGTATATGTCAGCGTTTCTCTAAGGCAGGTTCTCAGGCTTGCTTCCCTGCTTTTTCACAGATTGGAGTTGTACTTATGTAAACAGTCCTAAGTGGAAAAATACCTCACAGGCCCAAATCAAGCCAAGCCATAACCTGTTTGTTACCCCACCAACCACAGATTTTACACCAAAACTACCACTGCTCATACTGAGCCAAATATAAATATTGGTATTGTTTTATTTCATGATTTATGAGCGCTGTGTTTAAGATTTTAAAGAGCTGACAGGCTGGACAATTACATGGTTTGTTTGAACTTGGAAATGAGCTTGACTCATGCTGTCCAAAGAAAACCATGTATCTCTATTTTAACTTTTCCAGGAAAACTGAAGGACTGAACCACATTCTTAACTAGATTGAAGCATTGTCACTAAGATGAAGACAAGGACTCTTTTCTGCTTCCAAGAAAAGGTGTGTCGGACATACATTGTTATCAACAGACACAAACTCAAAGTGTTCTGAGTATGTAGTGTGTATATATTGCACAATGTCCTGTTACTATAAAACACTAAGGTATGTTATTTTTTTGTAAATTCATTTGCACAAAACAGTATATAGAAAAGATTCTGCAACATTTGTGTTCATGTATATATCAATTATTGGCAGATCTATCTAGATCGTTTTTTTTTTTCCCCATCAATGAAACCCTGGTTGTGAGATTCAGCTACATAGGATGCAAGTGACAAAAAATAAGGGGAAACATATTTCTGCGACACATACTATGTTTTCCTGACCCTTTTAAATAACTCTTCTTTCTACTGGTAAAACTGTTCGACACTTCTGAAAACTACTCACATGAAGCAATCAGAAATTGATACATTAGAACTGCTCACAACTCTAACATATACAACCTGTGACAATAGCTAAGAAGTAGACATTGCTTTGCTTTAAAATCACAAGCTAATAATTTTTACTAATTATTATCAAGCAACTATTACTTCCAAAGCTGCCTTTAAAAGACGCAATCATACAAAAGTAGCAATTATCAAACATGAACTTGAAACAAAAAACTCATTTAGATGAAGTTAATATTTTCTCCCTGCACATCAGCAATAAAAGTTTAGTCATCTGGGCCAGAGGTGGACACAAGATCATCATTTATGATAATCACATTCTAAAGGAGTGGTTGTTTCATTACAGTACTCTTCTGAATAGGCTGCCTCCTGAAGTCTTTTCTCCTTCTGTGACTGTAGCATGAGGCGATCAGAGCTGATACTAAGTACACTCTGATCCAATTAGATCTACTAAGGTATCAGATACACTCACAAAAAGAACCAACCAAGACTAATATGGACCCTCAAAATTCTCTGCTCATGGGTTAGCAATCAAGACATTAAAAAAAAAAAAAAAAAACAGTGTGCCAGCTCTTCACACTAAAACTTAGTAACTGCTGATTGACTGAAAAATACCGAAGACAAATCCAAAATGTGTCATTGCGGTGGATTAATAACACATTTGCAGTGTTGCTGTAATAAGCCTCCTGCATTCTGTTTCCGTCAACAAGTTGCTGCTTCTGTCAGCGACAGATTTGCTTGAGCTAACACGCTACATGCTAATAGTAGGAAGCATGAAGGGGGGCAAAAAATAAAAGAGAGAGACCTCCTGGAGTTGATTATTTATATTTATAGCTAGCGTTTATATTGCATTAGGTTTAATATAATGCAGTGCTGTTTAAAGCTAAAGTGAGTAGTTTCAGCTCTCTGTAACTCCAATCTGTCATCCGTCCATTTTTCTTTTATTTCTTTATGACCTATCCACATTTCCCCTTTCTTTAATACCGAACCTCATTTTTCTTTTCATCAGTGTGTTTGTCTCCTCTCTCCTTTTCTTTTCCTTCTCTCTTCTTTCTGCCAAACTTGGCTTCATTAAAGCGCTAATGAGCCCCATTAATAGACCCTGGATCAATTCTGCTGGCGTTCACTTGAGCCTCTGCTAATAAGGTGCGATTAGTGTTAGTTTAATTCACTGAACCTTTGTGTATGTGCGTGTGTGTGTGTCCTGCAATTCCCCTGTTCCTTATTGATTTTCTGTTTGGCCAGTAGATGCCTAGGTGGACTTTCTCCAAGAATTTCTGTCTCTCAAACAGACTATTTCAGGATTGCAGCGTTCCCGGCAGCTTCTATAAAAATAACTGTAATGGCATCAAAAAAAAAAAAAACTTCAAATAGTTCTTTCAGTGCTTCAGAGAAGACAGAATATGTTCAAGAACTATTTCGCCCCCTTTTTCTTCCATTTCTCTCTCAGCCTTTTTGTCTTCCAGTCCGTCTCTATGTTTCTCATTAGCCCCACCAGTCTGTCTGTGGTTTTGAAGTGTCAGAGGAGGCATAGTAGCCCGGACCTCCATGGCTGAAGCATCCCAGAGGTTATGGGGATGTCGACACAGCGGATCACAGTTTGATGACATTCCCATATGCTCCCAGCTGACCGGTTCCAGAGGAGAGCGGCGCATGAGCTCGGCCCGACGGTGTTAATGCTTTGGATTTGTTTTAACCTTGTTAAAGACGGCCAGATGGTTAGGACTGTCCGTTACTCGCCCAGAGTGGGGTTTTTTTGTTTTGTTTTTTGCGACTGGATGATATAATGAATCGTTAAATTACATCTGGATACTATTTACAGCACTAAATGATACATAAATAATTACTGTGCCACATTTGTCAGCATTTGTTCAACTTCCAGTGGGCATGTAGATTATAATGGATTCACTAAAAGAGGGAAGATCAAGTATTCCACTGGTTTAGAGACTTTTCTACATGTGGCCATAAAGTCTATTTTTTTTAATTTGAACAAGCCAAAAATGCAAAAATTACAAGTTCTTACATGTTTCCCAAATACTTTAAATCTTACGTTTCACATATAAATGATTTAATTCTAATTCATGAAGGATACAGAGGCTCACATAATTTTTAAAGATTGAAAACTTATTATTCTCTGTAATTTAGAATCATGCAACATGTCAGTGATGTATTTGTTAGCCAGTATAATGATAAAAACAGAAATTTCAAGGCAGTTTGTATAAAAGTAAATCAACTAGAAGCTACAAATTTATTATAAGTTTACACTAAAATATTGTACAATTATGTAACAGCTTTGATTTGTTCATTAGGAATCTATAAACTTTAAAAGCTCATGTGGATAGAAAGGCACCTTAGATCAAGTCCAGTTTAGTGCATAGTTGATTTTTGAATAGCTGGTGATATACCTGCTTTTATTAGTTTTTAATATAGTTTATTAACATGTCCTGTATATTAAAAAATAGTCAAAATGAATAAATGTTGATAAGAGTTTCCAGGTCTTTAACAGGAATACCAACTTTCTTTGTTTGATGTTATGTGTGTGTCTCATCCAGCCGGGGCCTCGGAGGAATCCCCTCTGTGGGCTGTGGATGATATTGTTCTCTGCGGTTTGCATCTGCTGGTTTGATAATCCAGTGATTTCGCCGTCACAGGGGGATTCTGGGAGCGCAAACACGCAACAACACACAAACTCCTGGACTGTGACGGCAGCCATTGTTCCTCCCAAACAATGTCTTCACTTTGATGTCTGTGATGCTTGGCCGGCCGAGGGAAGTTTTTTCAATCTGTGCTTTAGCACCCAATTCCCTCTCTTACACCCCCACTACCACCTCCACACACACACACACACACACACATAGACACACCCCTCTTTCTACTGTTCCCTGCTGAGAAACCAATAAACTACAAAAATGTGATAAATGACTTTTATTCTCCACATGTACAGTATATTATCTTTAATATGATATTAAATGGATTTCCACAAATGAAAAACGACTGAATATTTTATTATAAATGTACAGCCCACCTCTCTCACACACACAGCACCATTTTCATTGCGGATATAAAAACTTTTTAAACCTCGGGTGTGACTCCATTTGAAATAAATCCAGAATCTCCACCGCTGAAGTCTTCTTTAAGTTACATCTTATTGTTCATATCAAACTTTTAAGGATTTTCACATTTATTATGAAACAACACCCTGTAAAATTATAACTTGTATAAAAAGGTTTTTCAAGTAAAAGGCTAAAACAACAGCAACAAAAAAGATCAGTATCTAATAAGTCAAGTGAAGAGGTCACTCACACACACACACACACACACGTATGATGTGATCTGACACGGCATGTTGTGTGTTGTTTCCACACAGACTGAGTGTCTGTTTTTGTTTCACTAAAATGCCATTAAAAGGCCCTTCAAAGGGTTAAGCCTGAAAAAAGGGGCTTCTTTCATTGTGTCGCTGTGGCGACGACACGCTGGTCCCCAGCTTTGATTGACAGGTTCAATCCTCCAATGTGCTTTGGCACAAAAGGTGACAAGCAGAAAGGAAATTGGCTTTTGTCCCCGCCTCTGAGCTACTTAACCTGTGCCTGATTTCTCATTTATTAAAACTTGAACAGCTTTCACACACAAACACATGCAGACTTTGAATACACGCACATTGAGTTACGTGTTTAATTAGCCTGCAAGCACTGCATTTAGTTTCTGTTATTAATCTATTGCAGTCTCAACTGTAAGGTTTCCCTTTATTTTTAAAAATGCATTAAATATATTTACAGCAATTATAATTTTATTCTGTTACAAACACACACTTCTGTTTTCATATAACCATTTATTTATATCCTTATTTTCTTTATTTTCTTTATAAATTGTACTTCTGTTGTGTTAATCCTGTTTTCTTTACCATTAGTTTCTTTGTCTGATTTAACAGTGATTCACTATTTCATTAGTTTTTATGATATTCTTATAGTAAAATTGGTGTCTCCAAGAATACATTTTACAAATAATTTTAACATTACTTTTAGCTGACAATTTTTTTAAATAGATGAGATCAACCTTGTACATGTTCTAAATAAAATGATTACAAATCTGGCAGTCAGAGTCAGCCTACAGCCAGAGGTGGAGGCCGCTGCTCCTCTGTGTGATGACAGTAAACCAGGAGTTTTGTGCCCCCTTCTGGCAACTCTAGAAAAACAAACTGACCAGCTGATACAGTTGTGATCAACAGAAATGAGACACAGGCTTACAATGTTGCAATAATGTGCACGCAAATAATTATATTTCAACTGCTTCACAAGCAGTTTCTTAAAGAAAAAGAAAAGTGGCTGTTTCTGCTTTAGTCTGATCTAAAAATATGATCAGCCTTCTGTTGACAGTACTAGTCACATTTATTATTATCTTTCATAGTAACCTGCCAAAGTAAGCACCTTTATCTGAATTTATCTGAGAAACCTACACCGGTTATCCATGCAGTACAAACACACACACACACACACACACACACACACACACACACACACACACACACACACACACAACTAGGACGATTAAAGTCTTTCTCTACTCATGTGTGTTGTAGTGATTGAGTTTGACACTAGAGAGCTGTTTTCACTTCAATCAGCTGAAAGCTTCTCTGAGCTCACCTTAAATTTAACTTACTACAAGCACCATTTGTGCTACCATGGCTCATTTGGAGCCAAGGAGGCAATATTATTGCAATGTTTTTTTTTTTAAAATAACCTTCTAAATAAAGTCTTAAACCATGTCTGGAGAGGGTCTTTAAGCTGCATGCCAGTTCAGCCAAAAATGTCTTCTAAATTAAAACACATAAGCATCTTGAGATCTGGCACAACTATCAACAAAAACATAAAAGCATTTTCTATGTTCTGTCTAGCACTATGGTTAAAATCTTGGTTTGGTTTAGACACAAAAAGAAAAAAAAAAAACACCACATCTTTGTCATTGTGGCTACAATAAAAATCACTTTACTGCGGCTCAAGAAGAGCCATCACCATAGTTAACAGAAAGGGGAAATAAACAGCGGCTTGTGTAAGAGTCCAGTGTTTTGTTATATCGGTTATATCAATGTCACATGATTTTTTTTCACTTATAATTACTACTAGCTGCTACATGGCTTTGTTTATTGAAATGTAAGAGGAAAATGTTTTGAGGCAAACGTCTGATGCTGCTGTTGTTTTTGTTGTGATGTTCGAGAACAGCAAAGTGAATGAAGATGCGAGGAGAACCAAAAAAAAAAAAAATCATTATGTCTTAGCATCATAATCAGAAGCAAAGCAGCCATTTCCCCTCTGTCACTTCTGTGTACTAGAAACCAACAAGCCGGCACTCACTCCAACTCTCTTATTCACTCCCTCTATAACTTGTCACGTTCTCCATTCATTATCATGATAGATGCTGACATTGCCTCTCTACCTTTCTCACCCCATCCCCCTATTTCTTTTCCTAGCTCTTCTCCTCCTTGCTATTTTCTTTCATTCTCTATTTTTTTTTTTTTATTGTTTTCATTTCCTCGTTCCGTACTTCCCTCCCCATCTTAGCTCCCCTTCTATATCTGGTCTCACTCCCCATTAATTTCCATAAAAGAGATGCTGACTGTGCAGTCGTTTGGTGTTGGTGTTGAGGGTGGAGTAAGGCAGCATGGTAGAAACATATATATGTGTGTGTGCGTGTGTGTGAGTGAGAGAGAGAGAGAGAGAAAGAGAGAGAGAGAGAGAGAGAGAGAGAGAGAGAGTTCAAGGGAATTGTCACTATTAAGGTGGATTTAAACTGGTGGCAGAGAGGAGGAGACTCACAGGCCAAAACATTATAGTGACTGATGGCTTCCTATTAAGGGTCCCTTGTGTTAACATCATGGAAAAGGGAAAAAACAGAGGTTGGGATGGAAAGAGGTAAAGAGGGCCAAAAAAAAGAGGAGAGGGTGGGGGGGAGAAACAAATAGAAAAAAAAGGCTGGAGATGGAGAAGAGATAAAGACAAAGAAAACAAAGAGAGGGGCAGGTGGAGAACATTAGACAGTAAAAAAGACAAAGACAGAGAGAAAAGAGATGGAGAGATTCAGATGATGAGAAGAAGGAGAGAAGAGGAGGGGGGAGAGAGTCATTATAAACAAGAAGTAGGTTGTTGTCCTTGTCAGTGCCCCAAAAAGAAACAGATGAAGAAACAGGAAAGTGAAAGAAGGCACAACAGATTAGATCTGATCCTCTCTCTGTGATCCAAGGACGCTTCGGAAAAAAAGATGGAGAGAAGTAGAAAAAGAAAAAGTGAAGAGCGGGAGGAGGAGTGGGAGAGGACAGGAAACAGGAATATGTTTGTTTTAGCAAAGCTTATTCTAAAGTCTGGAGGAGATTACTACACTGGAGAGAAAGACGATGACGAAAGTGACAAAGATGGGGGGGGGAGTGAAAAAGGCAAAGATGAAGAGAAAGTAAATGATGAGGAAAAGAAGATAAAAAGAAGAGAAGATGGTGACGATAACAGAAAAAGTAGATGAGAAAGAGGATGAAGAAGATGACAGCTACATTAAAAATGAAGACAGCAAAGACAGTGAAGTAGCTTTTTTGTGGGTTTTTTGACCCCAATTTTTGCCATTATGACAGATGAGGATCAGACATTATACACCCCCTCCTCCTCCACCCGCCGGCTCTCTGGGTTCGCCCGGCTTTTCTCACGGCGGTGGCGGTGGCCCGGCGACGGACGGTCATACTGTTTTTGTTGTGGCCGCGTGCAGGCGGGAGGGTAAACAAATCCGGTTTTAATAAGGCCTTGTAGCTCATAATCCTTTTCGCCCGCCAGCAGGTGAGGGCCAACATATGGGGCGAGACCACGACGGAGGGACGGCACCAACACACACACAATCGCGTGCACACACGTACACATGCGCACACAAATGGCACATGCGCGCTCACGCACAGCAGCTGTCACTTGTTTTCCGAGGCAAGACCGATCCAACAAGAACACCGTGAGTCTTTGGGAGGCGAGCCAAGAGACGGAGCAAGGGAAGAAGAGAAGGATGGGTGGAGGGAGGGAGAAAGGGAGGGAGGGGGAGATATATTAATGCTAATGATGGAAAGAAGAACAGATTTATCTTTTTCTCTCTTCCTTTCCCTCCTCTCTTTAAGTGTGCTTGTTTCCTGCCACCATTACACTCTCTAACACAAGCACGATATTTTATACAAAGCGCTGCGCGGCTATTATAATTGAACACGGAGCGAAGTGAGAGCACCTCGTCAGACTGTGGCGAGGCGCGGCGTGTTATAGCTCGACTAATTTACCACTTTGCCGTTTTGTAAACATAATACGTCTGACTAGTGGGACTTGTCCATGGTTACTTTGCCCTTGTGTGCTTTATAGCGATAAAATGCTTTCAGTGAGGGAGGAGGAAGAGAGGGGGGGTTAAAAAAAAAAAATCAATTTCCCCCCTGACTGATTCGGTTACACACGATGATGCACAGACACAAACACACACACACACACACACACACACACACACACACACACACACACACACACACACAGGGACAGTCTAGCTTTGCTGTTGTCTTGTTTTTAAGCTTAACAAACGCACTTTTGTTTAGTTTGGGTTTATGTGTGTAATCTAAATGTTGTTCTCTAATCCAGCAGAGGTCAATATGAGCTTTCATTACGTGAAAGTACAAAAAAAAAAAAAGAAAAGAGGTTTTAACAGGTTTAATGTGACAAAGTGACATTGTCTGGTTTGCTAGAACAAGCAAAATGGCTGCAGGAGCCTCTCAGTCTGGTTTACATCTCTTCCTTTTCTTTGCTTCTCTTACCGTCTGTCATCACTCTTGCCCCCCCACCCCCCACCCCACGCTGCTTCATTTCTGTATTTCCCTCTCAATCTTTTCCCATATTCTTCATTTCTTCCCTACTCAGTTAACCCTGTTCTCTCTTCCTCCTGCGCACCTTCTCTTTGTCTGCCTTTCCTCTCGCCCCCCCCCCCCCACACACACACACTCACTCTCTCTCCTCCATCTCGATCCGTTTCTGCTCCTTATGAAGTGTGAAAAATGATCGTCTGCGGGATGAAGTGGACAGAATTCGCCGGCGTAATGGCCTGACAAAATGAATCGCGGCCTTCCTCGCCATCCATCACAGCTCCGAGGCGACCGCGGTTAAGATCTGTGAAGGTGCTGGCTTATTGATTACTGGTTGTAACTACAAAGTGTCTGATTCAGTGTTTGTGGGATGGCGGGGTGGAGGAAGGGGGGGCGGGGGGGGGGGTTGGTTGGTTGGTTGGTGTGGTGGTGGTGGGTGGAAGGGAATGCAGGCAAGCTGTAGAGCTCCTCAGAAATGCTCTTTTGATAGATTTTAAATGTTGAAATATTGATTTCTGTCCGGTCCAAGGCCTGGCCGAGCGGGGCCGCGGCCATTTGTCGGAGGTATAATGCCGGACGGCCGGTTCTGCTGGCCGCCATCAGTCATTCTGACACGGGGAAAAATGAGAGAGGAAGGGAGAAACCGGGGGGGGGTGGGGGATAGAGAGTGAGGAAGAGAGGAAGAGAAATAAATCAGTGGTTCAACCCTTTACATTCAGTGAAGCTGAATCTCCTGTATGTGAAATGTTATGCTGAAAATAGGAGCTAAATAATGTTACTCGTGAATATTTTGCATATTGTGACGCTGAGTCATGCATTTAGCGGGTTACAATAACACAACGCCCACTAAAACACACACGCAACATCATCAACACCCGGCAAACTTACTAAGCTAAACTACTCATTAGCTCGGGACTGTTCGGTAGGGGCTTGTGTGTGTGTGTGTGTGTGTGTGAGGGGTGTATGAGTTGCTGGGGTAATGACCTACTAAGAGAGTAGACCATGAAAAGGTGATTATTGTTCTTAATTGCTGCCACAGATGCAGCCAAAGCTCAGGCAGGTAGCATTAATCCACATTAAAAGACAGTGGAGACTTTACTGCTGATTCACATTCATGTATAGATTAACATTTTATTCCTCAGCATTCACATATTAAAATGAAATGTGTCCTCTATGTCTGACCCATCCTGTACACTAGGAATACACCCACATCAACATTGGGAGAACACACTAACGCCACCCATCCAGAAAGGACCTGGGACAGCCGGGGTTCAAACAGCAGCGTGTTGTTACAGTGATTGTTTTTTTTTTTAAAGCTGAGCTACATTAAAGGATGCCTGCAGTTTCCTCCCTCACACATGCAGAGCCATTATGAACAGGCTCAGGTTATATACGGACTATATTCTACCACAGAGACACGAGCACTTGTTTCTTCCACTAGTAAACTTGGGAGTTTCACTACTCAGTATTTTATATTACCAATGAATCAAACGACAGTGTGTAATGTGAGAGGTGTCACTCTGCAGTAGCCCTGGGCTCTGTGAGTGTTTTAGTGCCTTTTAGCTCATTGTTTTGGTTTTACAGTCTGCAACATCAGTGTTTTGGATCACTCCTGTTGTTCTCATCAGCATAGTTTCCAGATGTAGCAAGCAGCTGCTAAACCCACCTGCACAGCACCTAACTAAAACACACAACAAGCTAGCCATTAGTTGGCACACAGTGCATTTTACAGCAAAAGAGCCAGATATAAGCTGATGTGATATGTCAAAGCTGTTTACAACCTGTTTCTGCTGCCCTCAAGTGGATAAAACATTAATTAATGCAGGTACAGCTGCTACTATAATGATCTGGGCTCATATGAGTCAAGTACAGTAGGTATCTGTTTTTGATTACAAAGAATAAAGCAGTATCATGTAAAGGGTTATCAACTAAAGAGAGCCAATGAGTCAAGTTCATTGAAGCTGTTAGTTTTTGCAATCTCAGTATTTCTTTTTTTAAAAAATAGAATTTGACTTATTAGGTCTTATTCTGCCATGTATCTAGTTTTAATACATTAGTTTGGTTCAGATGATGTAATGCACATGGTGCCTGATTCTAAACTATAAATAAGAAAACACTGCAAACCAGCAGCAGATCATATTCCATATGCACATGTGATACTGCACCATGAAATGTAAGTAATTTCACTTCTCTATTACATTTTATTGAATCTTGGAGAACTGCTGTTAACCGCACTGTACACTAGTACTAGTCCACTATCTTATGTGGCTCAATAACCTACTAAAATTCTGTCAAATTAATTATCTCTAATAGTGCAGGAAAATTTTAGTTTTTTTGGAGTTATAATTAAAATAATAAAGTGTACTGTAATTAAATGTCATGTACTGTACATAAATATATTCAGTTCTCTGTCTTTAGCAAACACAGGACATTTTTAATTGGGTAAATTCATGTCATTCCAGTTTTGCAACACAATCCATCATCATTTGGTTTCAAACCCTACAGAGTGCCACACAAGGCTCGGTCCTGAGAAAAAATTGAAATTAGGTGGAGAGCAGGTGGTGACTGCCACCCATGCACCCTCCACCCAGTAACACACACACACACACACACATATATACACACATGCATGCAGCACAGAGGAAGCTCAGTCCTGGTGGGAGGTCTGAGGTCTGGCCCTCCACATTCCACAGACAAGTGTCTAGCACCTGCTAGGCCTCAGTCAGCCTTTACTGGCCAACAGATTAGGATGGACGGACACTCCAAATCCGTTTACTTTACAGTCTGTTTGCCTGTGTGTATGTGTGTGTGTGTGTGTGTGTGTGTGTCAGGGAGAGACAGAAAGAAAAAGTGAGGGTGTAATCCATTTTGATAAGGAAGACATTCTGAGACAAAATGAAAAATATCTAATGTCCACCTTGAGTATTGTTTTAATCCATTCATTTTAGTTCATTTGTTTGGGGAGTGAAACACTGAATAACACAACACCACACCATGGCACAGACACCTTGGGTTACACACACACACGCACCTGCCAAGAAAAATGACATTATAATTATAAGTTCAGTCTTCAAAAAACAAACTATAGCTATGTTTGAGTAGCAGCTGTAGTAATTATGACGTGCAGTCAGTAGTTATGGTGTTTACTGTTGCCATGACAACAAGGGTTACCCCACTTTAAGGAAATACTAACCACGTTTCAAACCATGATGTTTCCCCTCACTGTAACAGTGATGTTTGAAGGTGGTGCTGTGGCTCACAGAGAAATCTGCTCTGATGGTTTGTTCAGGAGTGCACGTTTCAAACGGCCTGTGTGCTCCTTTAATTTGCGGGACTTGTTGGTATGCACATATAAATGCACGCTCACTTTCAGCGGCCCATGTCTGACAGGTGCACATGTCAGTAGTTAGTTCAACCTGGATCAGAGCATTTGGTCTCACTCTGTAGCAGCCAGGCCCCCAGGGGGTGGGTGTATATATATATGCAGTATGTGTGTGTGTGTGTGTGTGTGTGTGTGTGTGTGTGTGTGTGTGTGTGTGTGTGTGTGTGTGTGTGTGTGTGTGTGTGTGTGTGTAACCCAAGGGCCCGATGCTCAGTACCCAGACACTACCCATATTGTTTTCTTCAGTGAAGCTAGAAAAAGGGGAGCTGATTTACAGAGCTGTCTGGCACTGGGGCACACGGATGCATGACTGACTCGGCCTAATGGAGTTTTCAGCTTTGGATTTACACTTTCTCCCTCTGGCTGAGGAGCGGGGGGCCCGTACATGAGCAG
>JANJYP010086200.1:0-15519 GCA_024605115.1 Rastrelliger brachysoma | reverse complement strand
TATATATATATATATATATATATATATATATACACACAAATACACACATTAAATTAAAAAAAAAACACAAACAACAACAAGCCAAACATAGTCCCATTCCCACCCCAGTTGGTCTTCCCTTTGAAACAAAATATCTCATCCACTACTTCATCTTTGTACATTCTGATTAGAAGGACTGCTGGACATAAAAATAAATTTAAAAAAAAAATAAAAGAAAAGAGAGGGGAGAAGAAACAAACAAACAAAAAAAACTGTTCACCTCTGCCCTGTAGAGGTTATGGCTACTTTATCAAAATATGAAATAAAAGGCTGCCATGTAATATAAAATTTCTCTGTTGACCCTCGAAGTGAAAATGTGATTTTTTCTAGTTTAAGAAATGATATTAGATCAGTCTGCCAGGATTGTTCTGCTGGGGGTTTTGGCAGCTTCCAATGTAGGAGGATACGCCTACGGGCAATCAAAGAGGTAAATGCTCGCACATTTAATGTATGCTTACTGAATTCAGAATAGTTTGAGGGAACTCCAAAGATGGCAATTAGCGGACAAGGAATGATAACCTTGCCTAAAACTTCTGATATGATCTTGAAAAAGCTCTTCCAGAACCCTATTAACTTTGAGCATGACCAGAAAGTATGTGCTAGATCAGCTGGGACAGACGCACATCTATTGCAAGCTTCACTACTACCAGGAAGAATTTTCGCTAGTTTTACTTTACTAAGATACATTCTATGCAGTACTTTGAATTGTATTAAATTAAGACGGGCACAGGATGAAGAGTTGTTTACTTGTAATTTAGCTCTTTCCCACCAAGGATCCTGAAATTACTCCTAACTCTTTTTCCCACCTCTGTCTAGCTGTTAACTGTGAAGAGGAGTTAGCCTGTAGGATGTTTGTGTATAGCTTTGATATCATTTTTGTCCATGTTTCTGGTCTATCAATAATCTTAGGTAGGTCTACTGGTAATAAAACTGCGAACCTGGAGATAGCGAAGGAAATTAGTCCAAGTCATACCTATGGGACAGAGTTTTAAAATCAGCAAACGAACCATTAAAAAACAGATCTCGGAATGATGTGATACCTTTCTCCGTCCAAAATGTAAATGCAGAATCCAGTTTAGAAAATATGATTATTACATATTGGACCGAGAAGTACCAGACTGTTTAAACCAAAGTATTTGTGAAACTGTGCCCATATCTTCAGAGTTGACAAGATTACAGGATTTGAAGTATAGTTTGAAATTGAAAGTGGTAGAGGAGAACATATCAGAGCTGCAAGTGAGGAGGTGTGGCAGGAGAAGGACTCCATTTTACACCAGTCCAAATCACTTTCGTACCACCAGCTAGGTATCTTTTGTATATTTACTGCCCATTAGTATAACATGAAATTAGGTAGACCCAGTCCGCCATCTTGACTTGCTGTCTGTAGAATACTTTTATTGATCCTAGCTACTTTACTATCCCACACAAATGAGAAGATAACTTGATCAAGGGTTTTAAAGAATGATTTTGTCAAGAAGAGAGGCAGACATTGGAAATAAAAGAGACTGGCAAAATATTCATCTTTATACACTGTACTCTGCCAGCCAATGACAGCGGCAGCTTGGACCACTTCTGTAAGTCACTTTTAACTTTATTTATCAATTTGTCAAAATTATTTTTATGCAAGCCCTTAAATGAATGGGTGATGTTAATCCCAAGATATTGAAAACTTTCTGGAGAAAAGATAAAAGGGATCTGTCTCTACGTAAGTATTTTAGCTTTTAAGTTGATTGGAAAACAAACAGTTTTTTGGAGGTTAATTTTGTAACCTGAGAAAGCACCAGACTCATCCAGTATTTGTGTTAGATTATTGATACATATAAGGGGGTTTGTAAGGGGTGATGTATAGAGTAGTATGTTCAGATATTTTTGTGTTCAAATGTAGAGTAAAAGTAAAAAGTTGCCAAAACAATATTCAAGAAAAATAGCTACAGATAGCTGCAGTACAAATACTTCTTACTTCTCACCTCTGCTTTTGGATGTACAGCATCAGCACCAGCACCATTTATATTTTCATTAGACTATAACATTTTTGAAAAAACAACAACATGCAATTGGACATACATGGAATAAAGATTTTTTTTCTGTCCCATATTTGTTTTTGTCTTTTGTCTGCTTTCCATCAATATTTGCATAACATAGCCTAATCCAGATTGCATGTGTGTAAATCTTCCAACATGTTTATGTTCATGTCAGAAACACTTATTTAGTGCCGTTTTTGTCTCTATGAGCTTTCTAGCCTAATTGATAGCTTCCTGTTATATTTCATTTAGATTTGACCAATGAAACATCCTACCACTGTACTTTTAAAAATTAATTCTTATTACAATTCATGCTGGTATCCTTAAAGTCAGATGGTATAATGATTTTCTCAATTAAGACATACATTTTGATCGTTACATAATGCACCAAATTATTACATTTTCTACATAAAAAGTGCGACAACCATATTTTTTAATAACTGATGCAATATGTAACAAACTATTACAAAATGCAGCAAAGTTTATTACATATTGTGTTCAAGAATTTTATTACATAATGCAGCAGAAATGTGGTGTTATTACATAATGAGATAAAAATTTATTACATATTGCACTGTTATTACATAATACATCGCTACGAGCCTCTCAGTAAATTAGCAGCCATCAAGGCAATGATGTAGTGATTAGAGTAGACATTTTGCATTATATGTCCGGTCCCTACCACTCGTGAATTTTGTTCTTATGTTAATGTTTCAAAAAGGTGAAATAATATATATATAGTTATTTTGTAGTAAGTAGTAGGTAAAAGTCAACAACATAGACTACTATAGAGAGTAGAGATTTAATGAAGTAGCAACACTGACAGCCTTGGATTTCTCAAGCTTTTGAAAATCACATGATGTTTTTTCAGGCTGCAAAATGGTTCATAATGATATTTATGTTCCAACTTTTTCTCACACAGCAGTATTGAAGAATGTGTCACATAACAAATATTACATTTCATGCTGACATTTTAATTCACTGCTGTATAGTTTGTAAACAGACTATGTGCCAGAGTAAAACACACTGACAAAAAGCAGACACAATATTTGATTTATTATTGATTGTATTGCACTGACTTTATATTGTTGAGATCAATTTAGGTATGACACAGCAGGGGCTTGTTGACCTCGGAAGACCCTTGTAGATGTTAAGTATGAGAGAGTTCAGAGATTATTTCAGTATATTAACATTTCATTGCTGATCACAGAGGTATGTATTATTCTACACGCAGTGCTGTGTTTGTGTTTGACGCAGACTAATGTGAAAATATGTAAAGAAAACATGCAATTTGTTCTCATCACAGCCACTTATTCTTAGAAGAGTAGATGCCTGCTTGGATATTATTTTCCCAACAGCTGACATATTTTTTAGGTATTCATCAATAAAGAAAAGCATTGCAATTATCAATTAATAACAGTTCAAATCAAAATCAAAATTGCAGAAGTCACCAATCATCTTACATTGTGACTAATATTCAGAGTGAAGACAAAGCTTGGGATAGCTTCTTACATCTCAGATAGCTAGTGTCACCGACAGGAATTGTTGTGACACATCTCTACAGGGGTTTTTTAAATTGTATTGTCTCTTCTGTCAAATTCTCTATGGGTGAGAACAGAGCTGCAGAAAATGCAGAGAATCTAATTCTTAATATTGAACCCCTGCTAAACGATGACTTTTCCAGATTCACTGCTATGAAAATGACCTGAGAAAATATACAAATTACAACCTGACATAAGTAGTGAAGTTATTCTGTCTTGTGCACAAATGAACAACAATTTACAGCAGAAAATGTGTCACATGACAATTTAGCTCATTTCAGTAGAGTTTATTCTAGCAGAGAAAAGGAAACCACTGAGAAAATTTTAACTCTGTCCTAAGGTAAATGGCACTAAAAATAACACAGCCCATAGCAGAGTAGGCCACTCTCAAACCGTCATTAAATCATTAACAAATCAGCTGTCATATTAAAATGATAAGTGGTGTCTCAAGGTCACAGGCAGTATATGAAGTAAACACATTATGATTGCCTTACAGTGTTAGCTTCATTTTGCTCTTCTCTAATCTGCCTAGGACTAGTGATTTCATATAAACACACCTTGAGCTTGGACCTGACTTCTTTCCTTACCATTGTTCTCCTCTGACAATAACTCATATCCAGTTACTTGTGGAAATGTGTTCTTCTCTATGGTGATAGATCTAAGCTAGATTTCAGAGTGTTAGAATCATACAGGTATAATTAAAACTCCCAGTGCTGTTCTACTCTATATCATCATTTGTTAAATGCCTCTTACAATCAAATTAGTTGTTTGTTACTGACTGTATAATCCACATCCCATTCTTTTTTACCAGTTTTCCAATAAATTCTAACTCCATTCTACATAGAAAAAAACAGACTTGGTCTTGAATGGGCCCCTCAAACAAGCCAATTTCATCATTAATTTATGAAAATACATTTTACCAGGACAACTTTCTCCCAGAATTTCAGAGCAATTTTGCCACGGTATGGACAGAAATCTTCAAATTCAATTGAATTTAACTCACTGACTGTGTTTGCAGATCATTCTTCAAGAGCATTAATCTTGTTCTGAGACATATTAAATGACAAACTGAGGAAAAAAAGCAAGCAAGCAGGTCTGTTACCTAAAGGAGAATGCCAAACCAACACAGGTTTCTGAGAAAAAAACTGCAATGAAAGTTTTGAGTGAGGTGGAGAGAAGAAAGGTACAGAGAGATCATCCAGTCAGTTTTATACCCTTTTGCAGAGCCATATGTTCTCTCATATAATATTCTAAACAAACTCTATGCATGTAATATCAGGTTACGCACAACACTGAGCTGATGGCCTCTGATAGGAGCATTACACCTCCATTGCATCATACTTGGATAAGTTTGGGGCAAGGAATAAAATGAAATGCAAATTACCACAGAGCATTAACTGTTCCAAAACACAGCCTGCAGATTGAAAGCATGCATGCAGCAGTGGCCAAACAAACAACAGCCCTGCCGTCAAATACCCTATGTGAGGACCAAGGTCTGCAAACCACCAGAACACAATGAGTTGGACCACAGACTGGCCTCGTGGCCACTTGGACAGTAATAGGTCCAAAGCCTCACCAGAGGTTAAATAAGAATGTGATCGCTGACATGTCTAACTGACAGATCCCAAAATTTAGAACCAGAGTCTCCACGATACGATCCTGCATTGGCTCTGAAAGCAGTGTCAAGGTCATGCGACAATTTTTTCAGTTTCTAGTACACCTAAAAAAAATTCAAAATATGACCAACAGAATTATGTTGTGTAGTTGCAATATTACAATGACTATTTTGGACTGTGACATTCACTTCCTTTGATCATCCAAGAATTATTAATTCTACAATTATTACAAAAAAAATAAACATATGATAAATACAGCTTTGTATAATACCTGAGTACATCCATAAACAAAGTTTTATTAACATCTACAAATGCTGAAACCTAGTGCTGAAGCAGTTGAGCCATCCACAGAGTGAGAGTATAGCTGTGAGGCATGGTGCCAAGAGGACGTCCGGCTAGTAGTGGCGGGGTTGTGGGCTAAGGCTGAGTAAGGACAGACCAGGCGCTTGGAGCCGCTCCAGCATATAGTATGAGGTTCTGGATGAGGTCCAAGCCAGCTGGGGAGCAACAGAGTCAAGTCCTGCAGTAACCTGGATCTGTGCAGCCTGGCCGCACCGCTGACAGATTTATCAACCTGGACTTGGCTTTGCAGAATCACCTGCTTAAACTGTAATATATCTACTATTATATCTCATTCATTCACTGCACCCTACCAGCACCTCTCCCCTTTCCACTCCACCAACTCAACTACTCACACCTTCCCCTTTTCCCTTCTGCTCTTTGCATTAATTACTTAGGTTATGTTCTCTGTATTCTTCTCTGCAACTTCAACCTAATAAAGTCAATTTTACTTGTTCCCTCACTTTCAGCTACAGAAAATTCCACTTTGCCATCCTGTGCGCATAATTGAAAATTATTATGCACTCAACACCAGTCCATTAATTTCCAAGAGTGTATGAGTCCATGACACATCTCATATTCAATTGATACCTCATGCTGTAGCAACCCTTCCAATAACATCAACTATTATTTTTTAATCCATCAGTATTAACATTTGCCATGACTGCAGGCAGTTTGAGCTGCAGCAATATTATGGAATAAAGACTGTACAGGGAAAGACAGCTGGAAGGAGGCAATGAGTCAAGGAGTTTGCTGTAGTGCTGGGGTGAGGCGAGTGCTGAGCAGCACACCTGCCTCCTTGATTAAGCCATGGACAATGAGGCCTCTGTTGCTACCTGTCCACCTGCCTACAAAGTGGAGCCCCTCTGCTCTATCTCTGCGGCCCTGAATTCCTCTCTGCCCCTCCCTAGCTTCTGTCCACCTCAGGGTCTGATGGATATTAATAACCACACGCTCTTATGCACACACACACACATTAGCAGAAAAAGCAGATTTACTGTCTAATATTCCCCCGTCAGCATTCTTTCCCCAAATCTGTCAGCATAACATGTCACGCAGCTATGACTGTTGAGACATGATGTATTCATTTTGTTGTCCATTGGTACACACATATAGGCTGCCTGAACACTGAAATCCATTTGGTGCCTGTAGAAACTGCCCTTCAAATACAACAACAAAAGATAAAATATTACAATTAAGGATAGACATTAGACAACATAATGTTCATCAACAACAATCAAAAATCAAGCACAACAAACAGTCAACAACACAACCATCATACTGCAATTATTTGTTATAAATGGTGATTTAGTGGAAGGTATGAAGGCTCTGTAAGCAGCTGTAGTTAAAGAGTCATTGGTAACACTTCATATTCACCAAAAGATGTGATGCATCACAGATAAAATTGATGCCTACATTTCCAACCAAAGATGAGACACTAGCTACTTATTTATAACTACGCACCACAAGACTTTTCTTAAATATCAAGAACTGTATTTAAGACCGTGAACAAACGTTGATGTGTAAAGTCAGGGAGATTACCTACTACAGAACAGAACAAAAAAAAACAGTTCTTCATTTAAGAGTGATAGAAGAGAACTCCAAACTGTTGAAGCTTGCACATTAAGTACAATCGTAGTATTCCTCAAGTATTTGAGTCCTGTAATAGTTTCATTAATTACTGTCCCTACATATTTATATCAACATATCTTTAACTGATAGCCCTTTCTAAAATGAAACATAATTTCCTTAGTTGTCAAGATATTTATTTGAAGAAAACAGGCCTGATTCCAATGAACCAATGTGTCCACACATGCACTATACTTAGTTTCATCTTCATTGATTAAACCGAACAACACCTTGTCATCAGCTAATTTAAATTGAAACTCTGTTATAAAACCTACTGACTGTAGCTATTAGTCATGTTACCACCACAGCTTCTGCTGTCTTTGGTAAGTCTCTCATTAGGCAGATATTGATTAAAGACCATATTTTTAACTTTTTTTTACTTTCCTCCCCTCTTACCAAAGCTTTGCTGAAGTATTTTTTCAGGCTGTAACAGCAGCATGCCCCCTGCTGTGTGCAGATCTTCTTTTATGTACAAGCCATCTGTGTGGCTCCAGATCAACTCAAGCAGTTTCCTCTTTTGCACCAGTTTATATTTTAGGGGCTTTAGTATGAGAGATTGCTTAAGTATGAGATTGCTGAAGCCTAATTAAAGAGAGGTATTTATAGTATGTGTTTATGTATGAAAACATCCCAGTTACCCCCACAATACTGTATTTTAAATAACCATTATAATAATTAAACAAAGTTCATGAAGCAGACGGGAACTGGCATGAGGGATTCTTTGTAACTGACCCATCTGTCAGCCAAAACTAACACAGTGCTTGTTTGCTTCTGCCTTACTAACTCCTTATCTTCCTTCTGTTTCTAACTCAACCTTGAGCCTTTTCTACCCCACATATCCCCTGCCTGAACCATAGTCTGCTTTACAAGAAAAATGTAGACATTATCATAGACACTAATGATGAATGATGTGAAAATGACATTAAAGTTTGGGGGGATCATTGAGTTCAAATCAATTCTCTTTCAGATTCAGGTCAGCTTTGTATAAATTCAACAACTATGCCAGAGTGTTTTGTTCCCAATCGCAACAACAAAGTGCTCTGAATTTAATATAACTCAGATTTGTGCCTCTGGTTATCTTCCTTTTGCACAACAGTAATAGCTGAGGCTGATATCACTGTATTTTAAAGTCACACCAAACTGTACGAACTAATAGGTATAATATAATTGTACTGTACTCTCACATTAACCAGAAGAATCATTTTTTGAGAAGAAAAGAAAATTTGAATGAACATTTACAGTTGGGACAAAATACTTCTTGAATGTATGTCCCCTCACCTGCAGCAAATATCACTAATATTGAACAAACCTACTTTTTTAATACAGTGTCTTCTTTGTGTTTATGATGATCTTGTTCTCACAGTAAGGCAGTGTCATGCTGGGAGGTAGTGTATCAATGGTGGTCTCATTTTTTCCCTGAGACACCCACATCCTCATCATTATGTACATCACACATAGTGTGGCCATTAGCAAGGCCAATTAACCTTTAAATAACCAACTCCCCTGTTGTGTATGTTTGTGAGAGAGAAAGTTTGCCATTACAGTTTTTCATTTCATGAGAACACAGACAGTTATATTAATGAAAGTTATATTAATTAGCTAAAATGCGTACAGCACAGCTATGCTTTTAGCAGCATAAAAGGTTACTCATCAGGTAAGAACCATTTAGTTAAAAACACATATTAAAGCTTGTAAGCACAGGATTTAAAAGTCTTGGATAACCATGGCAATTTTTCTAAAATGGAGCAACACATTTGAAGAGAAAACCTGCAGAAGATTGGTAGTAATGAGGTCCTACAGAGAAGAGCCTGGAGCTCCATAATACTTGTTTTTCCCTCTCAAGCTTCCAAGAGGCGTACTTTTAAAAAATGATAATAGATGTTAAACTGCATATGGTTAAGAGGCTGTGATTCTTTCCAGTGGATTTAACAAAAGCACTGACATTCTGACGTAGCAGATTTGTCAAAAACGATTTGCCACATTTTTCCAAAGCAGACTAATGAAAACCTTTTTGGAGAGTGGAGAAAGTGTCTAAGGCTGTATTGTTAAATGCCCTCTTTTAAAGCCCTCCCAGCTGTGCTCTGTCCCACCGCCAACCATATCCATTAGAAAAAACCTCAAGGGTTCCTACTTGTATTGTTTTATGTGAATCTAATACCCGATATTCAGATTATATGACCCTGCATTCCAGCTTCACCACAAACATAGCAGCAATAACTTTGTATGGGTGGAAACTTTGTTAAAGTCCAGACTGAAAAAAGGACAGATGAAAGTTGCGGTTTACTCCTATCAATGATAATCTACTTTCCCACCATTCTTGTTGTTGTTCCACTCTTTACCACATCAACACAGACTAGGATTTAGATAGACACAGACATTGTGTGGTCAAGTGCCAGTAGAGGGTTAATATTGGAGCTGGAGGGAGCATTTTTAGTCCAAGAGCAATAAAATAACACATAAGTAGGTTGAGAACTCACTTCTAGAGTTTATAAACTAGCTACTTATTAATACATTATTAATGGATTTGCCAATAAAACGTGATGCATTATGATCTCAACACACATTTTAAATTTTTCTCTACTTGTCCTTTAATATAGAATACTTTTAGTAAGGTATCATTTTAAGTACACCTATTTTTGATGCTATTTACCCTAAGCACTACCAGCAGTAGGTATCCAATACATTTATATTGTGTAATTACCTTTTCTATATTGTAGTTTTCATTGTTGGTGGCAGAGTTGTCAATAGTGGATTCAGATTTCCTTCTCATGCAATACAGCATTATTGTTTGGAATCCCATCACACTGATATCGGCCTCACTGTTTACTGTTCAGTATTCCACCTCTGTATCAGAGGAAATCCAACATTTCCTACTAGCTCCCATTTAAAGTGTTTAACTGACAAAACACAGAGTGGGTTTATTGTAAAGCAGTTAAAGGAAACACACTCACAATTTTGCTGCATTTTTTGTCAGCTGATCAGTATTAAATATTGCAGAGAGTAATAGGAAAAGAATGAAGAAGCCACAGGAAGCTGCAGGCAATTGGCTGCATTCCTCCAAATCATCAAGGTAACCAGCTCTTTTTACTCTGCCTTTTTGTGTGGGCAATTACTCACACCCTGAACAATATGAAATCAGATCACAGCTGCAATTACTTTTGACTGACCTTTTTACTAAAACAACACAAGTTTGTTTGGCTTCATTGCAAACAGATACAGCAGTTGTTCTTCTATTGTATTGCTGACAAAGCAGCTGCTCAATCCTTCCAACAACCCAAATCTGCTTTGCACATTTGTACTGTACGTCTCTCTTGGTGTTACCACCAGTAACTACAAGTGTTGCCACATCAGCAAGGACTTCAGTGTTGAAGGGAACTTTAAATTATGGTATAGCCAACAAACAAACTCTCCTCCAAGACAATTTTCTAAATCAATTTCCACTTCTTACAGAAACAGAAAAACAGTTATTTTATTTCAGTATTATGTTACTTATTCCACTTCAGTAATGTGCACAAAAGACAGTGAGCCCAGTATAGATTAAGAACATGAGTGGATACTGTGCAACAAAATATCACATGAAATTGACTGTACAGCGTATTTTAGAGTTGAAAAAAAAACATGCAATGCTACACGTTTTAGAATTAACTGAGCTGAAAAGTTGATCATTAAATTTATCAATCCTTAGGTTAGTAATGTTAATGTTAAATTAATATAGAAACCACTATAAATGAGCTTGGAATATTATTAAGCTAAAGAAAAACTTTAGAAAAGCTTTGTGACAATGAATAAGAGAAGCTCATTTCTCAAAGCTGATTTAAAAAAAAACACTATAATCCCAGAATGCTTTTCTAAACTACTGACATCCTCATAAATCCAGCTCTAAAAAATAATTCTTTCATCACCTCAACATCAAAATGTGAAGAGTTTGCAGCATTTTTCAGAGATAACATAATCAGGTTGGATCTAAACCATGTTATACAGTGCATAAGCTCCCGTCTTTGGACATTTTCCCTCTGCCTAAGAAAGCTATGAGTGATTTGGTGATGTTGATAAAGAAATGGTTGGGAACAAAGTGATAGCTAAAACCCTACACCTGCTCACTTGACCATATCCCCACCATCTTTTTTAATTGTCTAGAGAATGAATTGTAAATAATTCTCTATTGAATGCTGTTTAACCCTTGGTGCTGGTGAATGCTATTGTCAAACCCCTGCTAAAGAATTAATTAAAAAATATATTTCTAAAAAGATTTTTTTTTAAGTTTTTAGGCCAGTTAAAACCATTTTTAAGTAAATTCTTAAGTAAATAAACACTGCCTAAATGTAAGCTGTATAGTTTCAATCTGGCTTTTGCCCTCACCACAGCACTGAGACAGCACTAATAAAATTCTAAATGACCTGAGGATGACAAGGAACTCTCAGTATTTGTCCTTTTAGACTGAAACACTCCTTTAGTTGATCGTTACATCCTTATTAACAATGTATGTTGGCCTCTCTGGCTCAGTTTTAGATTGTTTTATGATTTATCTGTCTGAAAGTGGTGGACTCTCCTCAGCTAACAGTAGCATAACATGTGGGGTTCCTCAGGGCTCTGTTCTTGGACCTGTATTGAAGTTTCTATCTGTTACCACTGGAAAATATCATCAAAGAACACGGGATTAATTTTCATAGCTATGCTGATGATATACAACTGTACATCTGTTTATCACCCCGTGACATCAGCCTGTTAATAAATTAGTTAATTGCATTAATCATATCAACTTTTGGAAATCACAAAATGTATTGCAAATGAACAAAAATAAGAACAAGTTTGTAATTAGCAAAGGCCAAATAGGAGATGTGCAAGTTAAAATTCTGGGCACTAAATGTAGACCTTTATCTAAATATTGAATTAACATTAACAACTGCATTAAAATAGCCTTTTTATAACCTTAAAAAAATCTGCCTCACAGATACTAAGAGACTTGCATGCTTTTCTTACAGGCTTAATTAATAAATGCTCTCCTTTCTGGTCTATCCAAGAAAGCTACAAATAATCGCTTTAATATCCTCGTAATATTGCCCAAATCACTAAATATGCGAAGGCTTGAATAACTGTCAGACATACTTTTAATGTATGCTCCTCTAGATCACTCAAGTCCAGTAGCAGTAGTCTTTTAGTTGTTCCCTGAGTAAGAACAAAGAAACATGGGAAGGCAGCAATTAATTTCAGTGGTCTTCATCTCTGGAACAAAAGAAATCTTTAGATGCAGAAATCCTTAACTGACCTGGAAAGAGACAACAGAGAAAGGCCTTGGCTGCATTTTCATAAAGGGGTCATGCTGACATTTATAAATGTCTTTGGCTATATTTAGAAAATAAAGAGGAGGTGAGAAAGGTGAAGATGAGTGACAGCGGTTTAATATACTTTACATCATAGCAGATCTGTCCAGCAGAGAGCAGACTCACAAGGCACATCTGCTGGTGGTAGTAG
The DNA here is from genome assembly GCA_024605115.1 of Rastrelliger brachysoma. Lineage (NCBI taxonomy): Eukaryota > Metazoa > Chordata > Actinopteri > Scombriformes > Scombridae > Rastrelliger > Rastrelliger brachysoma. Next base: position 2,862 of record JANJYP010086200.1, on the reverse strand, counting down.
ACTATTGCCCTGTGGTTTCACTGAAACTGGTCAATTGCTTCAAGATGTAAGTGCATGACAAAATGTGTTTGTAATAGTGTATGGCCATGTGTGTGTGTGTGTGTGTGTGTGTGCGTGCACGCACGCGCATCGTGTTATCAGGTGTTTACAGGTGACACACAAATCAGGTTTTCCCCATTAACTCATGGCATTAGTGTTGTATTTAGTTGCAAAATACACAGTGTGCATGCATGCGTGTGTGTTCGTGTATTGCTACTGTGGTAAGTCTCCTCCAGTGATCTCAGGAGGCCGTTTTCACAGACTTACAGTCTCATTAGTGGCCTTGCTATTAGCTGTGATTAAAATGTTATCATGCTTCTCTTCTTCCCTTTCACAGCTTCCTCCTTCCCTCCCCATAAATGAACAGGCTTGTAGGATAATGAGATAGTTTATTTGTCTATCTGNCACACACACACACACACACACACACACACACACACACACACACACACACACACACACACACACACACACACACTATGGTAGATTTCAAACCTGCAAATAGAGATGTGGGGGAAAGAAAAAGAAGTGAAAGTTGTTTTTAGAACATGAAGCAGAACCAGATTCAGAAGATCCATAAAATGACCCCATCANCTCTCTCTCTCTCTCTCTCTCTCTCTCTCTCTCTCTCTCTCTCTCTCTCTCTCTCTCTCTTGCCAGACACATTAAGGAATGTATCATTCTGTGTGCTTTGGCAGCAGATCAGCGCTGGCTGGCTGAGTGAAGTGAGCATGGCTGCAGATGGCTATCCGCCTTATCTACTGCTAATAAATCTCACAAAGGGACCTTAAAAGATCTTATGCTCAGGCTAAATTCCGTACCCCTTAACTTCTCTCTATCACCCAACACAGTAACAAGTAACATGCAGTACCCACTTTTGGCTGCATTGGTTGTAAAGAGGGGTTTTCTCAGTGTCAACAAAGCTGATTGGCCTGCTCACTGTGCTCATATGCAGCTACAAGGGGACTCAGAATATTTGATTTTAAGTCTACCATAGTTTACAGTATCATGAATCTAGATCTCTACAAACCACATACAGTACATTGTATAGTCTGTGCTTAATCTAATAACAGTCAAAGTACTGTGGCTACTGCATGGTACACAAAGTCTGCTGTAACCATGGATACCCATTCTACATACAATAATAAATAATACAAAGACAGAAAAATTGCACAATAGATTGTATATAATCATTTTAACATTAAGATGTTTAACAGTGTGTTTCCCTGTTTGACTTGATATAATGAATCTTTACACTACATGTCACACTCTCCCATATTTGAAATCCTATAATAAGACAAGAGGAATATTTTTCTTTACATGAGGAACAACATGCTGTCGAGCCTGGTGGGGAGCCACTCCAATCACTGAAACTATGGCAGATGCTATTTAACAGTATAATACTCTTCTTTGAACCATTGCAGTTGTTTGTTTTATCTCATTCTAGTATCTGGTTGCATTGTTTTTTGTCTTTTGAAAGGGAAAATATGATACATTTCTTATAGTGGTAACATCAGTATACCAAGAGGTGCCACACATGGCATGATCCATAGTCTGGGCCCGGGTACTTCCACACACGGAGACAGACCGGGTGGGCTGGATACCACCTCTGCCCTTTAGCCTTGATTATAAGGAGGAAGAACTGTCCAAAGAAGAAGACTCGCTTTCACCACAACCACTGAATGTACTAACACGTACTGTTGCAGTCACACCAGAACAATGCCACTACAATCCAAGCACAACATCTGTTCCAGTCAGAGAGTAAGTAGCTGCCAGAAACATGTTCTAAAACTAAATAGCATAAAAGCAATGGAGTAAAAGAGAAATAAAAGAAAGAGAGACACATGAAAAGGAAAACAAGAAAGTCTGTATTTCCATTAGATATTCAATGTTTTTTGTGGCACACTGTGTCATTTTTCCGAGTGGTTACACTCCCACACGGCACCAAGCTCTTAGTTTTTTCTCTTAGGTGCTAAAATCGCATTGACACTAAAAGGTGCTAATTGCCAGAAATTGAAGTGAAATTAATGAAAAGAGAAAGGATAAATAACGTTTGAATTTACTGGAATGAGCATGAATATTTACACAGCAGGAGGTGTGTGTGTATGTGAGGTTACTGTACAGTATGTGCATGTATGGACAAAGTATAAATTATATAATATGAAAAAGGTGTCTTTGTCTTTTGCAGGGTTAATGTTGATTTTTTTTTTTTGTTAAATAATCAGTTTGAATTCAAAATGAGATAAAAATAAGTTTAGTGTAGTGAAAGTATTTCATTTTTCCAATGCTTAATTTAATTTTATAAAGAAACTGAACATATCAACAGGTAAATTTGTCTTTCTTGCATGAATTGTTTGCAATTTATATATCTATATCAACAACAACAACAATTAATCAAGTAATCAAGGTATTTAAAGTATCTGGCTCTCTAATAAGAGGTAAAACTGAACTGTCAGGATATTGTATTTACATTAATTTGTTCCGCTAGCTTACTTATGTGCTCACAGACTGTGTTTATTGTCAGTATTATGTGCTTACAGAACTTTATGGGTACCTACACTGCTTCCCCTTTTACAAAACGGGGGGCCTTTAAATTGTTCAGCCACAGGCAAAACAACCAGAACGCTCTAATGCAGCAGTCATAGCCAGAGACAGACCAAGCTATAGGTTTACAAGTTACAGAGGCTTCTCATACACTTGGCAGGAAAAGTTAATGGCAATTACAAATGATTAAATAAACAATTTCTTAAGGCAGGCATGTAAAACAGGTTGTTAAAGTCAGGTAAGTGTTCCTCTGGTGTCAAACTTTTAAAGTCTTCCCAT